>PVKA01034299.1:0-23599 GCA_004027165.1 Ctenomys sociabilis
ATTATGAAAACTAGCATGGGCAAGAGAGCTATATGACTTGTTCAAGCCAGTGTTCATGAGAGATTTCCAGTCGGGCTCTGTACTTTCTGGGGCACTATGGCTCTAAGACCCTTTCTCTAAGATAACAGGGAAGTGATTTTGTTTTCTGAATTTTAAAATAATCAAAACATTAGCTCAGAAACATCATGTGCACCCATTCATGTATAGCCAGGCACTATTCGGTGGATTCAGTGTTGATAAGATAAACAGGGTCCTGGCCCTCGCACATCTCACGCTGGCAATAGAAAGAGACGGAAGGCAGGGATGGCAGGGTTGGAGTCAGGACACTGGAACCCCTTCACAGAGATTCACTGCTGATTCTTCAGCTATCACTGGGAAGATGGTATTATAACCCTTGTTTCAGCATATGAATACATATTCATAAGTATATGATAAGAAGTCATAGAAAGTGGCACTGCCCTCCAAAAATTTTCACTCTTCAGCAATTATATCAGAAATAAACACACTACCCATAATGACTTTATGAGAAGAGACCCTTGCAGCCTCTGGTCTCACCTGCCTCGCTATTCTGGTGCAGATGGGTGGGTAAAGGGAAAAGGGCACCCAGTTAATTGAAGTGCAGTTTATTTCACTCTCTTTCAGGTGAAGTTCACTGCTCTACCCTCTCAAGGTTGGATTCTTCCTTCACCCTTGGCATTTGTGCTATGTGCCATGAAATTTCTGCCCCCAAGAACTAGTTCAGGGGATCAAAGCACTATTCTAAATGTCTCAGTTTAGGCCAGTTGAGGGAGGGAATGGTGGCAGAGGCAGACCACGCACCCTGCCATGCAGCCACCCTCCTCCACAATGGGGCCATTGAACAGGCGCCACAACAGAGGGCTGAGGATAAAAGGCTGAAGGAAAGCATACAGAGTCCTCTTACACAGACTTGGTCATTCATCAACAGGCAAATGCCAATATCTGGGAACAGCAATCTCAATTTCTGCAAATCTTCCAACCTGCAACAGCTGCTAGTGACTCTCGTGGGCGGCTTTGCTGCTTACGCGAGTTTGCAATACAGAGCCCTGGCCCTGAGCCAAGGAGACATTACTTAGGTTAGAGACACGCTGGCTGCAAAGAGCAGCAACAATGGACTTCACAGCTTATAAAGCAGCTTACAAAGGGCTCCCGTGTATTTCAAAAAGCACTCAGATAGCTGGTGAGAGAAGCTATCTGCACAAATGCATTCAAGCAGTTTATTCCTAGCCCACTTAATTCAAGGTTTCTGTCAGAAGCCAGGACAAAGTGGAAGTAGGTGCAGAGGACAGTGAGGGGACTGGAGGGCTCAGCCACTGGGAACACAGTGAAGGCATATCTCCCTCCCTGGGAGCACCAGCTCAGCAGAATGGGCAGGGCCTGGCAGTAACCAGCCCTTCACCTGGATTAAAAAAATAACAAAAGAACATGATAGATAAGTCTTTGAGCTACACTTTAGTGAACTGTTTGCCTCAACTACTTTCATCAGCCTCATTAAGTACATTATAAAGTTACTGAAGGAACACTAAGTACCATCTAGATGGCTCCTGCCACTCCACCCCCGTACCTTCATTTGACACACAGGTGACAGCAGCCAATGTGTGGTGCCCTGCCTTGTAACTCTGGGATCTCCAGGGACCCCTCATTGCGCCATGTACTCAGGCTTGCGCAGACAGGCAGGGCTTAGTTTCTGCAAAGCAGTTTACCTGGTACCAGGCATGGAGACTGAAACCAGCTAAAGATGAATACAAACTTCAGGTCTGGAACAGGAAACATGTAGAAGCCAAAGAAAGCACAAGGTAAGCACTAAATGTGCCAAAAATGGACCATTTCTTTGGGAGAAAAGAGGCACACAGAGAGATAATAATTATCAAATTTGTCTCACCCATCAACTTTTAAAAAGAACTTCATGAGTGCTTTTGTTTTAACATAAAGATGTGAAATAAAACCCAGCTTTGTATGAACTCATATATTTAAATGGAAGGATCCCTCACATCACTAAGGGTTCCATTTGGCAATTCAAACAATGTTTATAGTGCTGGGTGTTCTGATTAAGACAGTGCCTCAGGCTAAGAAATTAACAGAATTAAATTACATATACAAACCTGTATCAAATACATGGGGCAGATTAAGTACAACAGGCCATATCCTACTCTGCTGAAGGGACAAAAGTTACCGACTCCCAAGCCAGTTCTCCTTCCAATGGGATTTCAAGATTTATTTTCTATGGAAATAAGCAAATAGGATATGAGTTTTTATTGTAAGGTTGACCTCACAGCATGAAATGGGTCAACATGAAAGTAGGCTTGTAATGCTATTTCCACATACCAGGACATTTCTTTTATTACTGTATAATATGTTGTGTGCAGCAATGAGATGCCTAAGGGATAAAAGCTCTTTTATCACAATGCTGGAAACAGACCCAGGTCCTCACACATAGTAGGCAAGTTCTTCACCACTGAGGTGTACTGCTGGTCCCAAAGGATAGGTTCTGAATTAAATGACCCCATGTGTTCTTGGGTCACCAGCTTTAAGGCAATGGCTCTTCCGGCAGCTGATCAGCAGAATGAGTATTAGATGGGAGAAAACCTTCGGAAAGAAGGTAGGGAACTAGCTTAGGCCAACGGTAGGGTCTTTGCTTGCCTACCCAGAATGCACACCTATTTCCAATTCAATGATGGACTTTTCTTGTTATGTTTCAGAAGGGAACATGCATTAACAGGAAAAGCCCCTGTAACAAAATCTGAAGAGCCAAAATTAGAGACCACAGAGGAAATGCATAATGGCATGAATGCAGGGCTGGCACCCAGAGCTTACTTTCTGCCCTCAAGATGCTGCCAGGAGCCAGGAAGAGCTGGGCAGGCCTGGGGAGGCTTCACTCATCACTCAGCAGGGCTGTGATCCAGGACTGTACAATTCCGATTTGGTTCTTGTGATCTAGATACTGAAGTTCCCATCTGCCAAGAGCAGTAGCTGCCCAAGAGGACTTAACTTCTGGCAACTCTTACTTAGGAAGCCTACCACTAAGCTGGCATTTTATTTATTTTTTTTTTCATTTATTTTTATTTTATTAAAATACAAATGTCAATCAGACAGTTTCAAGAGACCTTAACCATACAGATTCGATGAATTAATACATTGCAAACTGTTTTCATAACGTTTTGGTATTGTACAAGGTGCATACATGATATTATATTTACAGATATTATTTTAGCATATATCTCTTATCAGTGAATTAAGAGTGTAGTTGCTTACTTATCTTTTTTTTTAATAGCTGAATTATATCAAAAATTCAATAATTATTTACCTAGTGGATGATCATGGTACTAAAAGCCGACATAATATTCTGTCCAACCACCATTAGTGCAGATCTTGCCTCTCATAGAATTATGTAGAAGCACAGCGTTATCTATCTCAACTGTACTGTCTATACACACACATCATGATTTTTTCTTTCTACAACCCTTCCTTTGTTTACACCTGTCAAAAGTGGGCACTCCATTGACATTCAACTAACTTAGGTGCTTGAACTCGACACCACAATCCAACACAGTCCAGCATTCTGCAACCATAGGGAGTTATTCAAAGAAATTGTCAACCATATCTATTTACAGCTCAGCTTAATATTATGGGCTCACGATGTATACTTCATTTTTATACTTTTATACTTTTCTGCTGGATGGTTAAGACCTAGGTAGATCAAAACTTATATACCAACACAAGAACTTTATATTTCCTATGTGGTCATTGAAGTCCTCTCAGGGTTTATCTTGTAGTCCTGTACATTATTCTGTAGTTCCTTTGTCTGTGTAAGCTGGCATTTTATACTCTAATATTGAATATGCTGTACTGTAGGGTAATCTCATGCTTCTTGTCAAGAACAAACTTCCTGAAGCCACACATTTCCTTTTCCAATGTCAATCAACAACTGTTGTTAACAAACAACTACCAACAGACTATTTTAAAAATGGATATGAGCACAAATACAAGAACACAAGTATCTGTTACCCTGTCTGCCTAATCACAAAGGGGAAGAGGAAACTCACTCTGAACAAATAGGCAGGTTGCTTACAAGGAACATCATGTGAAGGGGGAAGATGACCACTTTACACACTATGCCTATTTTGATTCAAGGGGTTGGTCTGCTGTTACAGTTTTCAATCAGTAACACTCATGAATAGGTCTAAACTTGGAAAAGGGAAAAAATCCCTATCAAACAATGAGAATCAAGTATAAGAAAGAAATAGCAGTTTGCTGGCGAAGAGACTAAAATACATCAGGGCTTCAGAAGAGTTATTTCTGCATTCCCTGCACACACGACATCATTCATGAAGAAGGCAACGGTACAAATATAGCATAGATGTCGTCTGCTCTAGCTTGTAATTTAAAATGCAAATGCTAATGAGCGAACTGGTATATCGGCGGAGTTAATAACCGCATGCCTAGCACAGGGCTGCATCCAAAACACACACAGAGAAGAGACAGACACCATGTTCCAATTTAAAAATAAAAACACCCAAATTAACCCTAGAAAAATCACTAGCAGATGTACAAGGCTCAGGAAAGGAAGGCAAGTAAGGGCAGGGAAATGGGAACTTCGCCACCAGTGGCAGAATAAGGAGTTGGTTTAAATATCTTCCTACACATAGTAAAGGTAAGCCATGGGAGTTAGTAGGGTTTGTTTAGGAATTCTATTACAAAGCAGCACAGGGAATTAAGTATAACAATGAAACACTACAGAGAATCTAGAAAGCTCAAGGAGTTTCTCAAAATCTACTCCAGGAGCTTGTATGCCAAGCTTACAGATAATCATATCAGATGAACACTCACTTATCAGCTATCAGGTCAGCATTGTGTGGGTTAAATAAAGCAGGGAAAGGTCTAATGATGAAATAACGTGATGGTGAGAATGCAGCCGTGCTTCAGATGTCCTCCAGATCATGCAAGGAATGTCTGTGAACAAATTCTCTATACCAGGTCTGTGGGATCAATCCTACAGCAGAGATGAGCAGCAGCTTCCTGGGCTTCTCCAGAGCCCCGTGCATGTGGTGTGCTCAAGTGCATTCTTTGTTTGGTGGCCCTATTCATTTTCTGCAGCCAAGATCCAAGATGCCTGAAGGCCAAAAGGAGGATGTGCTTGGGCTGGTGGCCCACACTCCACACCTCACAAACTCTGATAACCACTCAAAACTGCAGACACCAGTCAGGCACAAACTCTCAAATCCAGCCCTTGCACTAGCTGGACAAGACTTAAGAAAACTTTCTGAAAGAAATTCAGTGACTAGGGACATGGGGCTAGGGGAAAGAGGCGAAGACCATTTTTTAAATGACCAGTGCAAATTTTACTTATTTTTAAAACAGTTAAATCTGTTTGAGAAGATGATGTGACTGGTGGTTCCTATAGCAACCAGGATGAAGTCTTATAGGTAGTGTGTACTCTTCACCCTGGGGCTGCCCATTATGAGATTTCAAAGCATTTCTCTTTAATTTGAAATTAACAGACTTCTTATCCCTCTCCTGCATCCAGGTTCTGCCATTTTCTACTATTAGTCTGGCCTAACAGACCTTCTGACAGGGCTGAGCTGGTGGACAGGAGCCCAGGGCAGGATATGTTGCTTGCCGTGGTTACTGCTAAGTGGCTGCTGGAAAATGCCAGTCGGTTGAGAGGATGATACTAAAATTCCACATTGAAATGCATTCTTGGAAAGCCACAAAAAATGTAGTGGACATAAACCAAGAGACAGGTGCTGGTATCAGACACATGACAGTGAAGAAAAGCCAGATCTGGGAAGCTTTCCATTCCATTCCCCAATACCCACTGGATGACAGCAGCTTAGACAACTCTAAGCAGACTAAGAAAAAGCTTAAGAGTCAGAGGAAAGGAAACAGAATTGAAAAAGAAGGCTTGTGGCAAGAGCTCATAGATCCAGCTTCTTCTGTACCATGCTATGGACCTTGTCCCTAGCCAAGATCCCCCCAACTCTGACTCATCTATATTAAAAGGGTAAGAAGGTAAGAAAACATTAGCTAAAGGCTTTAAGATTAGAAGAGCAGAACCACCAGTCAGAGAATTAGCAAGAATTGCCTCACTGACCTATCCATCCAAAGACAATCAAAGCATCTCTTTTCTTGGCAAGGAAACCCAGCTGAGGCGGGGAGTGCTGAACAGCCTCATCAGCAGGCACACGCCCTTAGCCGTCCAATGGACTTCACAGGGCGTGTCAGCTATCCAGTTACGGAGCCCCTAGCTAGGCTAACACAGAACTGCCACGAGGGCCTCCGTCCCCCTTCCACATCACCAGCACCACATAAGGGTAAGCAGGCCAGTCTGATGGCAATAATTAATTAGAAAGCAGGAGGGCAAGACTTCTTTAGGCGTTTTAGCTCCAAGGTCTGTGACTGTAAAACGTCAGTTGGTTGAGAAGATGGTACTAAAACTCCACACTAAAATGGACTGGTGTTTTCAGTATTACTTAATACTGAAAACATCTTATTTTATTGATCACTTTATTAATTACTGTCTCAGTAAGTATAAAACACCTAAATTAATTACTAAACAATAAGTCTCTTTCTCTTACAGTGAAGCACTCCATTACAATCTGGAAGTTGGTCCTTAGACTACTACTCATCTCAGGTAATAGTGTCTTTTGGTTTTTACCACGCAGATCACTCTCTTGATCCAATCCATCTGCCGTCTGCTAAAATCTTTCATAAATGGGTACACCCCAGAGGAACACCACACTCAGAGGACTGCCTTGCAATTGGCCCCACCCCTTTGGACCCTGTGCCCCTAGATTATGGCACAGGATGGTCTCATCTGTTTCCACTCACCTTTGATGATCTCTGGGTTGTTTTTACTTATATGTAAATTTAAGGTATATCCTTCTTACCCTTATTCTTTTCAAAATTATTTTTTTCTTCACATGTATGCATTTGTTACTTCAGTACATACGACTATCTACTTGAAGGCTGGAACTCTATCACTTATTTCTTTTTATTTTTATGTATTTGGTATAAGGTCTCACTACATAGCTTGGACTTGTAGTGATCCTTCTGTTTTCAGCCTTCCCAGTGCTAGGACTACAGGTGCATGCCGTTGCACTGGGTCTCGGCAGCCAGCTCAGCACTCCTGGGGGTGGGGCTAATGTGGCATGTGGTGCCTGGGATCAAACCTTGGTCCCTGCACTTGCCTAAGCAGGTACTCTGCTGAGCTGTCTCTCTGGCCCTCTCTCACATATTTCTGTGTTCCTTTTGTTGTGCCTAGGAGATATAAAGAATATTCAATACACATTTGCTTCAAGAATGACTGATGGGTAAGTCTATTTCTTGTAGGCAACTTTTCCACAGAACTGATACAGGCAAAGTTCTAACTAAATGAATTGTACCTAACCTGCCAAAAGATAATGTTCCAGATCCTCTTGAATGCAAAAATGCTATTTCCCCTGGGAAGTCTTTTCCATAGCCCAATTAAGTGTTCTTTCCTCCACATTCCTGCTATGGGTAGAATATGGTTTGTCCCCTCTAAAAGTCATGTTGCAATCTGACTGCTACTGTGGCAATGCTGGGAAATGAGGCCTTTATATAATGACTGAAGAGAGTAACTCCTTTTTCAAGGGACCAGATGAGTCACTATAAGGCTGGGCTGTTACAAAATGAGGCATCACATCTTTTGTTTTGTCTCTTATACAGGAGCTCACTTGCTCATCAACTTTTCCATCACAAGTTGAAGTAGCAGGAGGCTTATACCGAAGCTGAAGAGAATTTGGCACCATACTCTTGAACTTCCCAGCTTCCAGAACCATAAGCCAGAATACACTTCTTAAGAATGTGCCCATTCTTAAGTATCCTATTATAGCAACAGAAGACAGACTAAGATAATTCTTATGGTATGTTATATTTTTGATAATTCTTTTTATTTTTGTCTTCATATGGCTGTCTAGAGTGCTAGATTAAAAGCTATTCAATAGCAGAAATTCTTATGTATCGTCTACTGAAGACTGCCTTTCTTATAGTATACTTGCAAAAGACATTGACCTTGTCAAAAAATATTTCCCAAATCTGCACGTGTGTGTGTGTGTGTGTGTGTGTGTGTGTTGGTGCACTAATGGTTTAACCCAGAAACTTTGTTTTCTTGAGGGAAGATATCACTAAATTGTTAAGCTGCCCAGGCTAGGCTTGAACTTGCAATTCTCCTACCTCAACTTCCCAGAGTGCTGGGATTACAGGCATGTGCCATCATACCTGGCTTGCCCAAACCTGCTAATGAATTGAAAAATACTAATTTTTCCTCACACGTGACCTGATAGATTCTCTGACATGAACATAGTTCATGTAATTCCTATAATTCTGTTATTAAGAGTAGAGAAGTAGAACAACAGCAATGAAGTCTCATGTCAGGCTGCCCGTTCCTAGTAATGAGCAGGCAGTGGAGGCAGAATCAAACTGGGAAGTCCCAAGAGAAAAAATACCCCACTTTACAAATATCCATTAAGTTGCAATTCAATTAAAGCATCTGAAAGGAATTCATAAGTATCAGCAGACCCTGTAATTGCTTAATTAAGATAGAAGCCCAGCAAACACAACCACAGTAACAGCCTGATTCATTAGCACCTCTGTGCTAGCAGAATGGGATTTCTCACATACACTGGCTTTAATTTTGTAATGTGGTTAGGCACTGGTAATCAATGGGGATCTACCATTCCTGGGGCCAGGAGATGAGGAGGATTTCCTATTTACCTTTCTTCCCCTCCTCTCATTATAAGTTTTTGGTCTACTGAAACAGGCAGTCGAAATATTCCACTTACAATTGGCTGGAGAAGAGATACTAGAGACAGAAGGAAATGAGGTACTTTATATAATGGCATTCATGATAGAAGGACACACAGCCAAATCCTTAGTTCACCATTCACAAATCCATCATTTATTAAACCTCAGACACCTAGAACCTTTCTCATTGCCTCCTCGTTAGATAGAATATAGCTCTAGAGGGGAGCTGTAATCAAAGACAGAAAAACTTTTTTAAATGCCAAAGGGTAGTCTCATTTTCTAGTCTTGTTTCATGTGACTAGGTAACTGGTTAATTATATGTCACCTGCTGTGATCCACATGGGAACTCCCTGCCAGGTAGCTGCTGCCTTCAAGGCAGTTTGTTCCCCAAGTTCTGTGCAAGATGAGTGACATCCATCCTACTGCCTCCCTACCTGCCCCAGTCTATAAATTATTGTACTAAGTGCTGTACCATTCCTTAAGAAAAAGGAAATTCAAGTAAAGGGTGGAAACTGTGAGCTGGCAGAAGCCTCCACATATTTAAGATTCCTTAAATCAGGTTTACAGGACATAGCTCGATACCTGCTATGCTTAGCCAACAGGACGACTTTCTGAATTGTGTCCTCAGCATGACACTGATAACCGAGAGCTAAGAAGGTAGTTCAAATTAAGGAAATGTCATAGAAGGAACATAAGCAACAGAACATACACTCCATGCACACTGGCGCTATTAAAAAAAATAAGAATCGAGGGACAGGTGACTTGCAAATATGTGCCTCAGTCTCTCCTTTCAGACAAGATACCAAAATAGAATGTGACACCCATGACAAGTAAAGCTAAAACAAAGACTGAGGGTAAGCTGCTCTTGCTCTAATGGAAGGAAATGCATGGGGCTCACTAAATGCTAGAGGAAGAAAAAGGATGCTTTTAAACAAATGCAGGCTGCCTGGGGCTCTTGGCTCCCCTGCTAACTCAGGACAAGAACTGGCTGTGATTTGCCTCCAAGACTGAAATAAGTATGCACAGGAGGCCACAGCAGCAGGCAGAGGGACCTTGAACAGTCTCAGCTCAGGTGGTGTAAGGTCACCTGCTCACCAACCAAACCTAAGCCAGGTGCTCAGAGGACTAAAGGGCAAGAGCTTTCAGGAGGCACTGACCTGTTAGCTGCAGCTGACTTTGCCCAGCCCCACCTGCTCTCCCATCTGACCAAGCAATCACTTCACGTACAGGGGTGCAGGAACCGTGACAGAGAGGCCAGCTGGCTTGGGCCAAATGCCACTCCCTTCAAGCTGTGGGGCCGTCTGCCCAAAATGGCCACATAAAAATGGAAAGAGTCCACTGCACCTTGAAGTACAGAGGGCTCTCCAAAAGGCTGGGATTAATGAGAGCAGTAGGGAAGGGACTGATCTCTAGTTCTCTTGAATTTCCCCTGGAGAATCACAACCACAACTCCTCCTTGCTGCTTGAGACATCATTTCCTGTGAAGTTCCATTTTTACAGTGTGGCACTGTACACACCAGACTCCAGCAAGGTGTATCAGTAAGAATCATGTTCCAGTAAACACTCTCACAATGGAGATGCTGTCTATGCTTGTCCTCACCTTCACTGTCATACTTGGTCCCAAGGACCTAGGGGCCATTCTCATGGTAAGCAGACTCCCCACCCACCTTCTAGGCTATCTCACCCTAAATTCAGTCTCCTCTAAATCCCTGATCTATTCATTATCCCTTTGCAGCTATTCTGAGTCCCTTCTCAAAATTCATAGCAGGGTTTCCCAACTTCTAAGATGCATTATTCCTCTAATATTCTCTCACTTCATCTTTTTCATATCCTCATTTGCCCTGAAGATTTTGTTGAGTCCTACATTCTGCAATTGGTATTATAAAAACAATAGGTACACTGAATAGCTTTTCCAAATATATGTGCATCTTCCTGAATGTTGAGCAAGAACTACAGTTCTACAACTACTCAAGGAGTTGACAACCTCACCATGTCACTTTGTAAGGTTAGCCAATAGGATGACTTTCTGAATTGTGCCCTCAGCATGACACTGATAACTGAAAGCACAGTTAGCTTTCACTCTTCTGCACTACTTTGCATTCTGTGACGACTTTGGGCTGAGTAGGGTTTGCCAAGTCTATTCCTTACTGCCCACACGTATTGCTCAGTCACCAGGAATCTGCCTATAGTTGACTTCACTCTGATGTGCACTGACAAAGGACACCTGTGACTTTCTGAATGACAAACAGTATGAAATCACTTCATCCTTCTTTGTGTACTGATTTTCTTTTCCATTGACCCTGACACTATGAGCTACTTGAAATTCTGTGCTTCCTTAACTTCCAGGAGAGCACAGGGCCTTCCATTCCACTGATTTTTCTCTGCTCGATTCTTCGGGTGTTTTCCAAGGTATTTACTCCTAAGAGAGCCTATAGCTGGGAACTCCCTGGCCTGAGGCTTTGCTGAGGCTCTTCTGCTGAGGTGGAGCATTTCCACAAAAACTTCAAATAACATACACTGAAAATCAAACCAGCTCCCTGTTCCTCAAACCAATTCCTACCCTTTTTCTTGCCTCAGTTATGGACATCACATCTACTCAACTGTTCAAGCTTAAGATGCTTGAATTTTCTCCTGTAGACTAACCACCAGCCCCTACTGCCTGCCAAAAAAAAGTAGTCATTCCAGGAATCCTATCTAGTCTACCTCCTACATGTTTCCAAACTTTTCTGCTTCTCCACTGACAGATCTGAGGGCTCTGCCTCTAAGTCGTTGTACTGTACCCTGGTTTCATTCATTCTAATGTACTGTACTTACCAAGTTTCTTAGCCCAAATAACCCTAATGTTCATATCTTTCAGTCTCTCAAAGTCCACAGGATACTCTGAAGAAGACTATCTCCTGACCCCTGACCCCCAGTACGGGGGATGCCAAGGCCTTATGCATGCTAGGCAAGCATGCATTGGTGCCAATGGGCTATATCTTCAGCCTCACCTCACTTTTTATACTGTACCAATAACAAAAGTGTGCATGGTGGCCCAGCTGTCCCACCTCTGCACATATGTTTTCCTCCTCCAAATAGAGCAAGCTTCTTTATCTTTCAAAACACAGCTAAAGCTGCATATGGCGCCTCCAAATAGGTGCTCCCTAAATTCTACCTAGGGAACCCACTGCTCCCTGCTGGGTGCTAGATTTGTGTTTTGCCCATAGTTCTGTCTCTTATCTAGTGCACACCACTACAGCTTATATGCACATCTGTCTTGAGGCTTCCTGAGGCCTACAGCCGCCTACAGCCATTCTTTCGTGACTATTCTTTGTGACAAGGGTATAGACAACACAGAGCTGCTTGGTCCAAAAGCTGAGGGCAACACCAGGAGCCTCTTTGTGGGGAGTTCATTTCCATCACTCAGGCCGGAGGAGGAGGCTGGTACAGCTTCTGTTCCTGACTTATTCCATCAGGGGATGGGTGGGAAGCTGCCCAGCAGAGTCATAGAGAAATGTACACATGCTGCAAACAATGGTGCTGTAGAGGAAATCTCCTGACACAGACCCTAAATCTCTCAGGGAAGGAAACAAACTCATTGATGATCTGTTTTACAGCAGGCTTATTCTAGGATTGTCTCATTAAAGCCTTTCAACAATTCGGAGAGGCAAGAAACCATTGCCACTTATGACTAATGTGCACATGGAAGCTTCAACAGGATAAATAACTTCCCTAAAATCTTGTTTGTATATGATACAGCCAGGATTCAAGCTACGATGTGCTTTTCTCAAAAGTTTTCAGGGTCCTGTGTTCCTGACAGGTTTCTAAGGAACCAAAAGATGTATAATTTAACAACATATATAGTGGCAGGAGGACAAATGTAAAGAATACACTTATTATCATCTGCTTCTGTGCAGTCTCTCTTTCAGAATGTTAGTTAACCCAGGCAATGTCTAGGAACTGTGAAGCTGCGGCTAATGCCAAGTCCTTAGAGTAACTGGCTGAGGCAAAGCCGAGTGGTCAGACGGCTTGTGTTTAAGTAAGGGGAAAGGAGAAGCATTTTGTAGAACACTGGAGCCAAGACAGGTCCTTGCTCTGAGCCAATTCCAATCTAGTAAACTCTTGAGTTTAAAATCTGGACTTCAGTGTTTTCTTGGCCCTGTAGCTCTGTGGGCAAGATTGCCTGGAAGAATTGTAGTTTCTCTTTTCCCCTTTGAGCATAAGCACTTGCTGAAAAGGATGCTTTTGTTTTTTTCAGAGAGTAGAGAACAAGCTGAATATATAGCTTAAGCTCAGTAAGAAGAACTCACTAGTTAGAAGGTACAGACAAGGGCATAAATGACTCCCTGAAAGGATCCCCCCCCGCCAAACCTAGCTCTGTGACACTTCAGTGTACTACAGCCCACAAGGGGGGAAACAGAAGGTGTAGATTTGCTCCAGCCTTCTTTCCCAGAGCTGGCCCTGTACTTGGGGTCATACTTTGTCCCTTCAGAAAGCAGAGTTCACCAGCATCAAGTTGCTAAGAGTGTGCGACGATGCCTTGTGGAGAAAAAGTGGCCAAAGGGCAGCAGTGAGCTTTGAGGCCATGTGTTGGAGAAGTAACTTACCTCCTGCAGGGGACCCTTATCCAGATAAGAAACTACCCAGCCCTTCTAGAAAAAGGAGGCCTAGGCAATCTGCAAGGGAAGGTAAGCATGGCTCTGGCTTTTCTTCCCCTACAACAAATTCTATTCAAGAATGCAACAGAAGAAATGCTGAGGCAACAGAAAAGGCACCGAGCATCTGGGGAGCAGAACAGCATATATCCTTGTGAGTGAGTGACTGCAAGGGGGGTGGGTATGACATGACAGCCTTCCCTCAAAGTCCACAGTTCTCTGTGAAGCACTGACTAGACATAAATAACTTTATTATTTGCCAGCAGTGAAGAAATGAAGCAGTTTGCTCCCTGAATATATAAATGTAAATTATTCAAAGAGTACAGTTCATACAGTCCTGCTAGCTTGGGAGATACTAAGCTACTAGAAAAGATAGGATAATAAGGAGGTGCATTCAGCTAGCAAAGAAAGGAGAAAGGTGTGTGCCAGCATGTACTCCTAGAGCAACAAAATCACTGTAGGTGCAGGAGACTGCATCAGACCTGGGGTTCCATACAGGACAGAGATCCTGTTGGCACTTAAAAGAGGCAAACAGCACTGCCCTGAGAGCTCCAAGGGCAGGGTGGCTCAAGTCTTCTGCAGCCTGCTCAGGACTAACAAGCAGGGGCATGTGACATGAAGTGGGTAATATCAACTATGAGAATTCTATTACTGATTTCTTTATGAGGCTGGACACTGTCTTTGCTCCTCTGCATCCTGTGCTTCAGGACTAGAAGACGGGAGCTGGGTGTGACACTGGGTCAGAGACTGCTGGAAAGGGTGTATCCATATCCCATTTCAAGATGCAAACAGCAGGTGGGCTCCTGGGCTTCTGTAAACCACAGGGAAGGGTGTGTGACCTCTGAACTCCAGGAAGGATGCTTACAGAGTAATATATAACACAAAGAACTTACCTGCAAGCAAAAAGGTGATAAGGCAAGTTTCCTTTGGCAAATAGAGCTTGAGGCGAGAACCACTGAAGACATATTCCACCACAGCTTCAGAGCGCCCTGCCCGCTGCAGGAAGGGCAGGAACTGTTTTGCTTTTTGGGTATCCTGGAAGAGAAAATAAGAAAGGAATCATGGGAAACTAATGGAACCCAAGTAAATGTTTCTGTCAGGAGTAGGATAAAAAAGTCTGAAAGACAACAAGCGGCTAAGTAAATAACCTCATAGCATCAGACATTTCTGAAATGGCAACACCGACTCTAATGCCCATGTAGCCTGAATAGAAGAAACCATTAAATAACAGTTTCTAGGACATTCCCACTCACTGGATGTTTGTTTCATCACTAAACAATGTTAGGAGAGTGCTTGAAAGCTGCACAATTCTCCTCTGTGACCTTAACAGCAGCTCATTTTCCCTCAACATAAATGTGAGGTCATAGGCCTGGTGAGATAGCTCAGCAGACTAAGTGCTTGCTTAGGCAAGCACAGGGACCAGGGTTCAATCCCCAGTACCACATGCCACACTGACCCTACCTCCAGATGCGCTAAACTGGCCACTGAGTCCAGGTGTGGTGTAGCAAGCCTGTAAACCTAGTGCTGGGGAGGCTGAAAGCAGGAGGATCACTAGGAGTCTGAGCAATATTGTGAGACCCTGTGCCAAATACATAAACTAAAAAAAAAAGTGAGGTCTAATGATGAACACCACCCTTCTACAGAGGTTCATTTAGGGTTTGATTTTTATTATACTTGACCTCCCCCCAAAATAACAAACAACCCCCGCCCCCTCAGCAATGCCCAAGCTATATTTGACTGCCTCTAAAACTCTTCTCAGGAAACCAGAAAGACTCCATCTGAATCTTAATTTGAATTTTAGGTTATATAAAGCCAAACTTTTTCTTCTTTGTGGGTACTGAGGATTAAGTCCAGGCCTTCCCACTGAGGTACATTCCCAACCCTTTAAAAAACTTTTATTTTTATTTTGAGACATGGTGTCACTGAACTGCTAACCTGCCCAGGCTGGGCTCCAACTTCCCATCATGTTAGAATTACAGGTGCACCCATCACTGGTAGCGCAGAATTATTTCTTAACCTTGAGATGAGCCCCGCCGCCTTGGGCACCAGCACAGCACCTCCTTCTCATGTACCTTCGGGGATGAGACAGAACCCAGTGCACACTGTTCCTACTCAGAGAGATCTGTAACAGTACGATGTGCTCCACGGAGACATCACCACATCATGTCAGCATAAATAATTACAGAAACAATAAAAACACATAAAACCTGCTACCACTTCCTAAACTTTTTTATGCAACAACACAAAGTCCACATTTTACTCTCAAGAGTATCAAGCATGAATCTCAGGAGCCTCAGAGCTCTCAACCACCTACTTAAGAGCCAAGGGCCTTCAAATTCCTTTCAGTTTCTCAAGCTAATTAAACAGATCACAGAGTAAAACATCACATTGCTCATGATGGGGGAACGGGCAATGGAGTTCACAATTTCAGAAGTTTCTAGCCTGGCCAGGAGAAGTGTAAGTTTTGAAGGACAGTGAGTTCCACATACTTTCCTGGCTCTTGTGACACAGGCAGTCTGCACTAAGTGCTCTTCCTTTCTGATTCTTCTCCTAGCAACCGAGTGATTGTATCTAAATTAATGTACATTAGATAATAAAACTTTAACAAGCCATCAGGTTATTTCAGAGTTTTCACAGCAGCCAAAGGGGCTCCTCTCATTTGGAAGCAGTGGGGTAGGCTGGGATGAAAACAATATTTAGTGATGAGATTCATGCCTCCCTTCAAACAGATTCTTAGAGAAAAAAGAAGACAGTTATCCATTGTCAGAGTTTCTAATGGGGGGCTGATAAAAGGTAAGCTAACAATGAGCTTTAGTGGGCTGAAAGCTCCCCCAGTGAACACTTACATGACATACATTCTACTACACATATACAGAAGGAAAAATGCCTTTCTGGCAGTTGGCTGGAGTCCAGAACAGTCAAGCAAGACAAATGCTCCATGGGAACAAAAGCACCACCTGATTAAAATCCTTTTTCCATACTAGTCTAAATCTGGGACATTATTCATGAGCTGAGCCAGTAAGTCAACAACGATTATCAAATTGATTATTGCAAATCATGAGGCAACCTAATGTCTCTGAAGAGAAGCAGCCTCTCTCCCAAGGCTGGAGTAATCTACATTTTTCAGAAATAGATTTGCTCGCCACTCTCTTGGATGTGTTTGTCTAAGAATAAAAGCTATAGGAATTAACAATAATGTGGGTGTGCACATATGCATGCTTTAATGTTAATACCAAGAAGGAAACTCTGGCAAACTCTTGTTAAAGCTTCCATAGCAGATAGGTAAAGTATCACCTACTTTAAGAGGATAGTTAACTTACGCAGACTAAGAACAGTGAAGGGGTGTTAACGTGATCTTATTGATACTATACAATAAGAGGATGTTCCTGACCTCATGTAGTCTCAATTAACAACCCAACAGCCCGATCCCAGAAATGACATCTGAGAAGATGAAGGAGGAGACATGGCACTAATTACAGTAAAATTACAAATGAAGGCCAACTATGAAAACTGAGGACTTGAAAACAAATTTTAAAAAGCCTACCAGAAATGCCATGTTTATGTACAGGCATGAAATCACAAGTCAAAACATAGAGCTCCTGGTCTTTGTGAAATAAGTGTTCAAAGCACTTCTACCGAATGAAGTAGCCAAAATATGTCAGCTCTGCCAAATCTCCATACAGCTACACAATGGTGCCTGTCTATTTTCATCTCAAGCATTTGATACAAAAATTCTTAAAACCTTTAGTATCTGTCTCAGTGGTTTAAATGAAAAGACTGGTAAGGCATGCTGGCAAGTTTCCTCAGGTAATGTAGCTATAAATCATTTCCTGCTAATTGAGTCATGGAAAGTGTTTATTTTAGGAATTCTGATTATATTACTATAAAATTGAGTGATTGTGGTTAAGTAATTTGCTTTCAAAGAGCAATGTGCTTCAGTTCCTTATATTCATTTTCAGGGTTAATAAGAGAAAGGTAAACAAAAGTTAACTAAGAGCAAATTTGATTATGAGAAACACAGCATAATAGCAATCAGTTCAGCACCTACTGAGACAGTGAAGATATCAATGGATCTGAAATAAAGTGATAAGAGTTCAAAAGATATCCTTAACACGACATTTTAAATTCTTCATTAATTCTGAAGCGTAACTCACTGAAAGTAGAATGAAAGTATTTTTAGAAAAATTAACCTCAAATTATTTTTAGAAACTAAGTGCTGCCATGCCAGGTGTGATGGTGCATGCCTGCAGCCCCGGCACTTGGCTCTGGCTGGTCTTGAACTCACAACAATCCTCCTGCCTCACCCTCCCAAGTGCTGGGATTACAGGCATGCGCCACCACGCCCGGCTAGCCCCGGCACTTGGGATGGTCATGAAGATCATAAAATTTGAGGCTAGTTAGGATTATATAGTGAGTTCAAGGCCAGCCATATATAAATATGTATAAAATGTTACTATATATTATTAATATATATATATTTATGTATATAATATTGGGGCTTACACTGAATACTCATTTCAAAACACTATGAAATATTTCTTTTTATAGGCTATATGCAAAGACTCTGACATTTAGGTTTTCCATGTTGCAGCTTTTACATATAAGGTTGGGCAATCCATTAGCATAATTTCCTGGTACTATCTTAAGACTTTTGAGAATCTAGGCAGACAAATTAGTTATGGTTTTGTTATCTATGCTAATATTCTTCTCCATTGGTATAAATAATCAAGGAGTAACTGTACTTCTAGGCAGAGGCAGCAAAAAATTTTTTTTTTAAATTCTGCACTGGCAGTTTTTACATTGCCTGTGCTCCACAACAAACCATATGTAAAGGATTTTCCTGTATTCTTGAGAAAGCTAATTTAAGGTTGCGTTAGCCACATTTAACCTGCTATTGTGGATGGCATCTCTTTAAGGAATATTTCTACCTCCTCAATGCACCTTGAAATTGAGAAAGTAATGATGCAACAAATGTGCCCAGTGTGGCTTCAATTCAGAGCATGTTAATATCTATACCTCAAATTCAGAAGCACAAGGTTTAGAACGACCCTCCAGGAAGGCTGGATGATCCTCAGAGGGGCAGAAATGATAAGCCATCTGAACCATGCGCTTGACTCTGACTCCACTACAGGCTTGTCAGGCCCAATTTCTTCCAACCGTGGGTACATCATAGCCTCTGGCTATGAAGCACCTAAGTAGTTTCTCTGTACCTTCGTCTATATACAAATGTATGGTAATAATAATTTTACAATAGATTACCAAGTTTGGTAGAATGGGATTGAGGGAGCAGTGAAGTAGAATTCTTATGTGGCAGGCACAGGACAGAGTTTTTCTGTGAAAATACTACTTTCCCCTTAGCCAGGGAGTTCATCTGCATCCTAAAAGAGCAAAGGTTAAAGGAGTCAAAGTTCTGTGACATTCCAGCATAGTTTTCATAGCTATGGACACCAGAAGTGCATTCTATAATTTTTCCTTACTGAAAAATCCCCAAATGGCAGGCAGGAAGCTAGAAAGGACTGGTGAAAAGAAACTACTACAGCACTCAAAATGACACAGACAAAGGGGAAGACTGTAAATCTGGTAAGTTAACAATTAACCACACAGATTATCATGTGCACACTTCAGAGGAGAACTGTTAATAATGATGCTCAGTAGTTCTCATCATCACAGTCTTTGATTAACATCATAGGAAAAAGAACTAAAACCATAAATATGCGGAGCTTATTACATTAGCTCGGGTGGCACTTGAGAGCTTCACTGTGAAGAGTCCTATTCACATTGAGTGATAACTTCTGGCAGACACAACTACATACTCTACCACCCAGCCCAAAAGTTGTTTCCCTGCTATAGCTGAATGCTCTGCCAGGTCCCATGAAGTTGACCTGAGGTATCAAGGTGCATAGAGCATGGCGTTGAGTCCAACCAATTTTAATGTCCTCATGAACAAGAAGAGAGATACAGAGGAGTGTGGAGATCAGAACTGATCACCCAGGAAACTGTGCTTCCATTTTCAGACGTACTGTGATCATTTGCTGCCACAGTTATCTATCTTTTTAGGACTGTGCAGACCAGGAGAATTACTTTTGGAGCTGTGTGGAAGACAAATCACAGCTACATCCTTGACCAGAAAGGCAAAAAAGTCATCTATTAGGCCACACTCTTCCTCTTTTCCCCAGGCTGGGTTCTGTGGCCACAAGTGCCATTTTAATTCAAAGAATGAGTTTATGATTCTTTGTGAGGAGCAAGCTGTACCGCATGATGATCTCCTCAAATAAATGGGACCCTGTTGGGGAGGACACTTGGGAATGCATTCCAGCTTCGGAGTTACCACAGAGCACTTAAAAATATGAAACCAATTTTCTCTTGGCTGGTTGTCGATATTTCACAGAGGTGTGTATGGGGTTGGGGGAGGGCATTGACTTCAGCAAGTTGGACGTTTTAACAGGAATGAAGCAAACACAGGAGAGAACCCTTGAGAAAACAGCCGGACTAAAATGAAGACAAAATAGAGCAACATTACAACAGTTTTAAAAAAGGTCCTGAATTTAGGCCATCAATAAGGTTTCATTAAACACAGACATTGTGTTGTCTGTGCCTCACAGCTCCTCATAGTGCCTACTGACTTGGCGCAGTACCTCACTCAGGCCCCCAGTAAGTCATGGCACAGGGACGACAGAGGCTGGGCACTGGCTTCTCTGTGGGGGCAGGAGAAGCATGATACTGGAGGACATTGTAGGAACATAAAATGCAGTTCCTGAGAGGCTGGCATTCTACTCCGTGGGGCCTTCAACAGAGCGACTTTTTTCTGTCTTGAGTCTTCTTCCCCATTATTAAGGAAGCAAGTGTTGCTAAGCAGTTCCCAATGGGTAGCCAAGGGGGCCGAAGGGCTGGAAGGGCATGCTTAGCTAATAGGAAGCAGCTGCAGAGCATACTGGTGTCAAATGATTTCATCTCCAATTTATGGATGGAAAACAACATTTCACTCAATCTGGAAATGAATTAAACTCTGTAGAGGCCTAAAAGCACAAGCACTTAGAATTTTCTTTCTTTTTTTAAAATTTCCCTGGTCCTGCCCAACATCAACTGTATTTCCTTTCAACAACATATAATACTGAGAAAAGAAGCCAAGACTACTTGGCAAAAGCTGAGAAGCCACATCTTTGTGTTTAGAATGAAAATGTAAAAAAATAGCACGCTGACTGACAATCACAGCAGCCTAATGAAAAGCAAGTCAAACTGCATGATGATCCTCAGAGGGTGGGATGAATTTCATTTGTAATCATTCAAAACTGGAATCAGTCTAAATACCTATCAACTTGGGATAAGCTGTAAAACACCATATACTGATCTGCAGTAAAAATGATATAGGCAACAACACTGACAAATCTCAAATACTATATACTCTGAATGCTTTTTGACATGACATTCTTGCAGAGACTGAAGCAGATGGGTCTGGGACACTCAGTGGTAGAGCACTTGGCTAGCATTGCGCAGTCCTGGGTTTTATTTCTATCACTACAAAACAAACAAGGCTCAACTCTAGAAACAAAAAAACCCATTAGTGGTTGACAGGGGTTAAGGGCTGACTCCAAAGTGACAAAGGAATTTTTGGAGATGAAATAAAGTAGTATCATTTCTTGGTTATGGTGAGATATATATTTGTTAAAATGCATAATTGTCAAAACACACCATCAGATGCCAGCGTGACTATTTTAACGATATATTATTCCTTCACTATGAAAATAAAGGACAGAAAGAGATTTGTGCCTGAAAAATACAACATTTTTAGCACAAGAAGCCCCCTCCCCCTGCCCAATCAACTAGCTTATAAATAGCTGGGAGAGAATGACAAGTTCAGAACTAAACACTCAGTAATTATGTTTTAGATCAACTACTTTAATTAGATATTGAATGCATTAAAGTGCTTTGAAATTTTTAATCAGAAAATAATTCAGACAAGAAAGTAAAGGATTTGAGGATCACAGGAAAAGTTCCCCAAAATTAGCGTAAGAAAAGAGCTGTGTTCTTAGGCAAAGCAATGGCTAGAAGAAGGCACCGGGAGCTCCAGGACCCCTCCAGCGCCATAACAAACACAAGTTTTGTTCAAATAAAGAACAAAGTTCTACCAACCACTTATGACTGTTGACATTTATTTTCTACCTAAAAATGCAACCAGGTGATACAGCTTAACATGAATAAAATAATATCTGATTCTCAAATAAAAATTCTACATAGGCCTACAGATTGTTCTTTTATTGAATGATGGTCCCAGATTTAACCAGCTGAAATTATGCTGTGAGAATCATTCAGTTTAACCATTAGAAATGAAGTCAATGCTTTTCAGTGGTAAAATCTACATTTTTATTATCAACAGGAAATTGGCTTATTTTACTTTTTTTTTTTTTTTAATAAAACAAGTTGGACATAGAAATTGCAGATGATGGTATTTCATTACCTACCTAGAATAAGGAATCATGTACACAGGTTGGCTTTATTTCTGCCTCCAGTCCTCTTCCACTAATGCAGGTCAGATGTGGCAATGCCATATGTGTCCACCTCTGTCCCTCCTCAGACATACCACTCCACAGAATCAGGCGACAGGGAGCATTAATTCGGAGTGTCCAGAACACTTCCTACAAATAAGACCCATCTTTTCCTGTCCCTATTTTATCCCAAAATGTCACTCTCTTTTCACACATTCCAACTTCTCAACAGAATTTAGTTTTATAAATTACATTTTATACATTACATGAATTTTTGGATTAAATTTATACTGTTTGTGTCACACTGTGCATCTGTAAAAAGCAGCTCTCTCATTGGAGAGCTTTCCCCAGAGTATCCCAGGTCTCCTGTGAAACCACACAGGCCTAGCCCACTTCCCCTTTGCTGAGATCCTGGAAATTCCCCTTTCCTGTGTTTTCCAGCTCCATGCCTTCTGTTTTTTTGGTTTACTGTCTTTTCCTTTCAAAGAGAATATGAAATGTGTTTGGAGTTGCGTTTAAGGCTGAACTGAGTATGGTCTGACTGTTTAGCTTTCAATTGGTGAAAATTTATAGCAAATCCTTAAATAAAGCATAATTATTATAGTGAAAGACACACTGCCATTAACTTCCATCAAAATATCCACCTCACTTCAAACATGTCCCACCATCTTGTCACTTGCCTCTCTTTACCAAGTCCTAAAAAAATACCATGAATATTGCTGCCAAATGCCATTAAACAGAAAGGCAGCATTACAAGACATCCATTTTTCCCCATCCACCTTATCTGCCTCCTTCTGGCTCTTCCATAAAGTCAAAATGCCCGCGAGAAGCAAACATTTTTAAACAATTCAGGACATTGAGGCAGTCACGCCAGTACAGGTAAAGACACTCATGAAAGACTTTGCAGAACTGCTTTAGAAGGTGGCAAGAGCTGGGCATGGTGGTACATGTTTGTAAATCCAGCACTCTGGAAGCTGAGGGACCAGGATTGCAACGAGTTCATGGCCTGCCTGGGCGATACAGCGAGTTCCAAGCCAACCTGAATTATATAGTGAGACCCTGTCTCAAAAAAACCCAATCACACAGGGACAACAGTATTCAAAGCATTGAGAATATTTAAAGGAGGATTAATGGTAATGTGTATTTTACCATCATAACACTAAAAAAAATTTAAACATTCATATTTTTCAATCATACCTCATATCTGGGTCATATTTAAAGGAGAAAATGGAATCTTCCTGAAGACAGAAATACAGAATCACTTTTGTAGCTTCATTCAAGACTTTTTCTATTTAATACAGGGTCCACAGGTTCTCACACATAGACTGGACTTGTAGTGATCTGCCTGTGTTCAGTCTCCCAAGAGCTGGGATTGAAGGCTTGTGCCACCACGCCCAGTCTCAATCACTCTCTCAGCACATCCTGGGAGTGGGACACACAGCACACCAGGGATTGAACCCTTGGCCAATGCATCTGTCTAAGCAGGTGCTTTAATCTGCTGAGAGGCTTGGCTGGCCCTCTATTATTCAACAACACAGCAATACATTGTATTCTGACACAATGAATGGTACAGTTAAGATACTTAAATTATAATAGAAGAATTTTGTGTTGTGGTATCAGGGAGTAGGCCTGTGGCATTAAACTTAAGTCACCTGTTGCTGGCCTACACGTGAATATACAATTTTCCTGCCTCAGTCTCCC
>PVKA01034300.1:0-23580 GCA_004027165.1 Ctenomys sociabilis
TAAAAATAAGATACGCAAACAGCTACAGTCTCTTAATTTACTGATAAGAGACATATGGTATAATAATGTCTGTAAGTATAATGTCATGTATGCACCTTCTACAATACCAAACATTATGAAAACAGTTTGCAATGTATTAATTTATCAAATCCATCTTGTCAAGGTACCTTAAAACTGTCTCATTGATATTTGTACTTCAATAAAATAAAAAAATAAAATAAATAAAGTAGGATATTCCCTGAAACGGGTTCACATCAGAGGGACTCACAGGGAAATATCAAACTTCCTACCTTACTTCATCTTCCCACTGTGTTGACCTCATATTTGGGCCTGAAGTATGACCATGACTGATTAGGTCAAGCCAATTATGTTTCCTTTCTGCATCAACTTCAACCGATTGCTAATAACTTGCTTCAGTACACACTGAATATCCAGTTTCTACAGGAAACAGTATTTTGATGGGTAGTAATACCTTCTACAGGTCCAGGATAGTAGATTGTCAGCAAGTAGTAACAATCATACTCTGGTCTTGGAGAACATGCCTTCTTGGTGAGCCCTGCTCTTTCTATTGCTGGATCCAGTTGCTGGATCTACTCCTTTCTGGTACCAAAAAAAGAAAAAGAAATAAGGGCCTAGTACCCTTTCAACTAGCAGAAATGACATGGGGCAGATAACTTTTCCCTGCATTTCTCCTGCTCTGCCCACTGTATTGGTTCAGAGATTCTGGCCCAATAAAACAGAATCCTCAATCCAAGGTAGAACAATAAGAAAGTTACTACCTTATTGGAATATTAATCAACATTAACAAGAAGTAGATTAACTTGGTGTGTCTTGGTGTCTTTCAAGGCTCAGATTCATCCTGTCTTTGGGATTTTTTTTCCAGAATGTTCCAGGACAAGAAATGTTCTTTTATGCATCATTGACTAGGATCACAGCACCTACCCACATTTGAACCAATCAGTGGCAAAAGGGCTGGGATCATGATTGACTTGAATTTGATTTAGATTATTAATCACCCTATTAATTCTGGTAGATCACACCCCACCCCCTCCCCACTCCAAAACACTCTGAGATCTTAGCAAACAAGAATGAGGAACACCTATTGAAGAGGTAATGCTCTCCAAGTGGCACCAAGATTCATTTCCATGGAGAGCAGATGGCAGAACATAGCAATTCTCTTATATTTTGATTCTTACATTTTAAAATCCTAGATTAGTTATATTTTTAAAAGCCACTTAGAAGAATATGAGAAGAAGAGCAAAATCTTCCCCATATCTTGAGCCTGGAAGAGATTACTTGAGTCAAGTGAAGAAAAGTTATAAAAGTGAGGCAAGCATCTGAGAGATGACTGGTCTCTGAATCTAGTTTTGACTCTGCTTTCTTCCTCTCACTACCTCAGCCCAGGCAGGAAGCACCATGGAACAGAGGAGAGGAGAAAGGGTACAGAAATAAGGAAGCAGTTTCACATACTGCACAGTGGTGTTAAACAAGTCCCCTGGGCCCAAGCTAGCAGGCTTCCAAAAGCTACACCAGCGTGTTCCAGTGGCTTTTCAGAGTTGTTGTGGTAGAGATGAGAAAAAAGACAAGAGATGTACAAAGCAGGTTATAATGTTTATTGGCTATGTCAAGATGTTATACTCCTATTACCTCGTATGTACTAGTAATCTATAAAGGCCCCTTGACTTATTATTAAACTATAGAAATAAGAGAGATGCAAAATTTACTAACATTAAATTTGATTCCATTTACCCCAAGGCTCAACACAAAGTGAGCTCACTTAGCTTCTGTCTCTTGATACAATAGGAGCCTCAAATGCAAGCTACAGTCATTTAAGAAAACAGAATGTAGGGATCAGGGAGATAGCTCACTGGTATAAGCACTTCCCTGGAAAGTGCAAGGGCCTGAGTTCAATCCCCAGTAGTTTTGCCCAAAAAATAAGAAAAAGAAACAGAATCCATGTCTTTTGTACAATCAAATTGGGAGACCAAGACATGTGACTACTTTCCCAACCAACTTTTAAAATAAAATTTGAACAGTCCAAGGCTCACCATCTTATATAGAAAAAAAAAAAAAAAAAAAAAAAAAAACAGAGCAAATCTCTGCCCACCCCTGACAATCCAATCTAAATCCCCCATAATCTTCTCTCAGCAAAGCTGTTCTTTTCTAGGCAGCCTTCACATTTTGGAATGACACATCCACTTGTTTTGAAGTTGATTTCCTAACTCCTCTACTGCATTGAAACTCAATAAGGCTCTTTCAGTCACCACATGGCAGAGTGCCTAGCACACCATAAGTGTCAATAAATATTCATGGACTAAAAAAAATAAGGATTTGACCATAGAACTCTGTTCATAGCCACTGTGTTATATCACATAATACACAGCAAATATGATCTTCCTAATAATTTTTGAGTTTAGAAGCAAGTGATGAAGTTGAGGCCTACAAGTGTTAGGTCACTTACTCATCAGTAATGTATTGCTAAGGCCCTACTGAGACTTTACCTCAGGCCTCTGCACTCCCAAGGATGTGCTCTCCCCATTGCACTAGTATTGAACACCTTCCATCTCTGATGTCACCTAGCACCCAGGAAGCACAGGTATGGATGCAATGACCAGGATTCTAATTGGATTCTGGTTTCTCACGTTGCCAGGAATCTCAAAACCAGCCAACGTGCTTCTCTCTAGCAACTCCAGAACACTAACTCAGCTTGCAATTTCAAGATTTCTGTAACCAGAAAGTCAGTTGGTCAACAGCTCAAGAACAACACTCACCACATTCTAACCTGAGCTCTTTCTATCCTGCACTTCCTGCTGGGAAAAACTGTTAGTACAAGGCAGGGTGACCACCCTTCCTCGTAGGTGGAGAAAAAGCACAACAAACTTCTCATGCTGGTAAAAGGCAAAGTTATAGAGAAAGAAAATAATGTGAACACCTACTGTTCTTGAATTAATTAGGAAATATATTTTTCTTTCTTAAAAAAGGAAAAAGAAGAAAAATGGAACGCCTTGCTCTTTGAAGATGCTAAAACGTTCTTTTTGAAAGGTTAAGTAAAATCACTAACATGCTCTTATATTTTTAACAACATACTATTCTTTTCATCTTTTATCTTGTTGTAAAATCACATTTCATGACTGATGTCTTGCACTTTCAGAGTTTATTGGTAGCACTTGCCTCTTACTAACTTTCTTGTATATGGAAATCTTTAACCTAACATCATAAGTTGTAAAAACAATCTCCTGATTTCTTCTCTAAACCCAATTCTAAGATCTTCAAACCTACAAATGATAATTTTCTGAAACAGGTGGATAATCTTTTCAAATTAAATAAAGCCATAGCAACCAAAGTTTTAAAATATCTTAAATTGTCTGGTGTTAACAAATATTCTGTAGTCTGAAGTATATATTCTTTTTTTTTTTTTTTTTTGTCTTTTTGAGACAGGGTCTCACTATGCAGTTCAGGCTGGCCTTAAACTCACTTTGTAGCTCAGGCTGGTCTCGAACTCACAACAATCCTCCTGCCTCAGCCTCCCAAGTGCTGGGATTACAGGCATGCGCCACCACGCCCGGCTGAAGTATATATTCTTAAGCCTGGAATTTGCCCGACTAGCTGTCATCATGATGAAAAAAAAAAGTTTATCTTATTTTTTAAAAAAAGAAAAATTTCTTTTCCTCTTTCCTTTGGGGAATTATAAGTTTTTATAGTAGCAAAATAAAATCTAGGAGCATTACAGAGATGTCAAGAGAAGGGTATTTTCGTGAGCATGGGGCAGAGATCAGCACGCGTCTGCACACGTGGGGAAGGGAGGGCTTCAGAATGCCCAGAAGGATTAAAAAAAAGTAACCACATGGGCTTAGAATCAGTCAGGTTGGACAGGCAATTGTGAACTTGGAAAATATCTGGAAGAAGATCATGTGAGCAAGACAAAAGGAAAGGAAAACTGAGAGGTGAAGAAGAAAGTCTCTGGGAGGCAGGCATGGAGAAGAGCTAGGGGCGGCAGCAAAGAACATCAAACCTGTGGACAAACGACAAGCAGATCAAGGGAGACAGCCCTGGGACATGGCAGCAGAGTGCACGGTCAAGAAAACTGAGTGCAACAGAAAGGAAAGAAGAAACTGTTACTCAAAACAGATTTTTAAAAAGTAAGGCTATCTCCCAGCCATCAAATCATGGCCTGCTTATGGCAAAGGACATGGCTTCAGTGTCCATGAGTGTTCATTTCCTCAGCAAGGGTGATTTGTCCTACACTATCTAGCTAATCAAAGTCCTGGCCATCCACACATCTACCTCACCTTCTAATGATGGGAAAATCCACCCGGATACCCATTGCTCAAATTAACCTCATCACTTTCAGACTGTGTTCCCTAAAATGGCAGTATTCCCTTTGTTATAAATAATTCTGTTTATTGATTCTCTTACAAGCCCCCTTCAGGAATTTTCTTTCAAGTAGCAATGGTAAGTAACTCTTGGGAAAGCTTAAGAGAAAGTTCACATGTGCTGGTTTACTTATACTGATTTTAACCCTATTAAGGGAAGAGGCGATAGGCAGTATCAATGCCCAAAGCCCTGTTGACAACTCTTCCCACTTGTAATCCCAGAACTCAGCAAGGCTGAGGCAGGAAAATCACAAGTTTTATCCCAGCCTGGAGCCACTTAGCAATTTAACAAGACTCTTTCTCAAAATGAAAAATAAAGATTTTTTTTAAAAAAGGGGATAGTGGTGTAGCTCAGTTTGAAGACCCCAGGTTCAACTCTCAGTACCAGAAAGAAGAAAGAGAAAGAAAAAAAAAAGCCTCTTGTTTTGTCCACAACTCAGTCTTTACCCAAATGACTTCTCAGTCACCATACTTTGGCATTCAACAAGAACAGTGTGTATGGACAACAATAACACAGCTGTATCTTTCTTTATCATAAAGCATCAAAAAGCACCCAACTGTTGAGTGCAGACACAATCACCAGCTCCATGGCCTGAAGTCGTAACACATTCATGAGTGCCCTGGTTCCCTTCCTGATCTGTAATTTCAGGAACACTCTAGGCTGACATTTCTCTGGGGGACATGAGAAATAAACAAGCCAACCCTGCCTCATCCACAAGTTTAAATATCTTCATGGAATTACCATAACATAGTCTGATTTGAGTTTACAGTGATTGCCTGCAACAGGTTCCCCAACCTAAGCTGAGGCTCTGTGGCATAAAGAAGCTTTCAACTTCAAGAAAGGTTTGTTCACACCATGTTTTTAGAACATAAATCAACAGGCACATTTTAACCTCACCCCAGATCATCAAAAAAATCAGTTTTCCTTTCTAAGAGACGCAGGAGGAATCACATATGCCTCTCGTGAGAAACACTGGGTGAATATTAAGCACTTCCTTAATACGATAATAGCCTACATTATGATCGAATTTTTCCTGTGATATCTGTGCTCTTTCATGTTATCTAATTTTTTGATGACTAACTTTTTCTTATCATGTTGGAAACCTCAACATTTTTTATATTTTAGAAAAGGAATTTAAGAAGTAAAGGCAGAAAATTAAAACCACTCATGTCCACCTCACATAGGTCTTCATCTTTCTTTCTAGATACCCACTCCCCAGCACCCAGCCCTGTGGGTTGAATACAAAGCCTTTGCACTGAGATATAGCTCGGTTTTGCTTCATTTTTTATTTCAAACGGAAGTCTCACTCAGTCCTGAATCGCCCTAGCTGGGCCTGCACTTCAGATCCTGCTCCCTCAGCTTCCCAGAGTCCCAGGATTAAGTGCTTGCAGCTGGCTTAGATGTTTGTTTTGCTAAGGTTTTTATATGCAAAGATATTTTGGTAATTCTATAAAAAAAATTTAAGTCATGAGATAAGTTTGGTTGATCTCAAGATCACGGAAGGTAGGAAGGACATGAGGAATTATAAATTAGAGAATGCAAAGCAGCAGATGTATAGAAAAACAAGCATTAGAGATTACAATCTGAGTGTTATACATAATAAAGTTGTACCAAGACTCATGCTAAATGTGTATATGTTACCTATTCTGGTCACACACAAAGAATAATTAAGTGAGATAGCAGATGTGTTCATTTGCCTTACTACAGAAATAGTTTTATTATAAAGATTATCCCTTATAAAATTTAATTTTATTGCTGATTGTGACCTTCTGCTACACTTATTTTATTTTTTGTTTATTTATTTATTTTTTAATTTTTTTTTTTTTTTTGGTGGAACCTGGGATTGAACTCAGGCCCTTGCACTTGCCAGGGAAGCACTTACTCCACTGAGCCATCTCCCTGGCCACAAAATTTAGTTTTTATAAAAATTCCTTGATTTAGATTGCTTAAGTCACAGTGTAAAATCTCAACACCATAATTATTCTCCCTCATTTTCTTCTCACACAATGTTCTTTGCACAATGTTTCAATTCACTATTATATATATATATAAAATCACTATTATGATCATAGTACATGTATTCTGATTAATTCACAGATGGGCATTTAAGAGGTGAGAATTCTTCTCCCGGCTCTTTATTTAGTTGTGATTGGAGAACTCACTTCTCATATCACCATTATTACCATCATGCTATACTTGTTTCTTCCTTTGGGATGAGAAAGGGTTAATTAAACTGCACCCACAAGATCAGTCATCAGGTGGATAAAAGGCAGAGTCAGGAATGGCTCTGGGCAAGCCCATCACAACAGGGAACACAGAAGAGCTATCCTTATCACCAAGAGCTACCTCCTCTAGCAGCAGAGAAGGAAAAACAGCCCTTTTTATCTCATTGTTCTAGCCAAAAGTATCAACAATCAAGAAGCAAATGAGCGAGTATCCATAGTAAGATGTCAATTGAGAAAGTGTGATCAAACATAATTGCAGAGAATGAGAAGTATTATAAATATAACCAATCAGAATAATGGGCACGATAGAGAGGGCCATCTTCACTTCTCATTCAACACAGTTCTCAAAACATTAGTCAGAGAAAGAGAAAGAAACAAAATGGATAAATACGGGAAAGCATGAAGTCAAAATGCCATTCTCTGCAGATGATATGATCGTTTACTTACAAGACCCAGAAATCACCACCAAAAGGCTCATAGAATTGACAACCAAGCTCCGCAGTGTAGCAACACAGGCAATAGTGTTCCTACACCCTGGTGATGAATTTACTGGGAAAAAATGAGAAAACGATGCCATTGTGTACATATCCTTGGATAATTGTGCTGCTGATTTCTGCTGCTCCATTGAAAGGAGCAGTTAATGCTTAATTTTTTCTCTCTCTTTTTAAGTTTTTATAACATTCTGACCAATTTTCCATGCTTTTATCTGGTAATCTGAGTGACTAATTTGAAGATAACAACAGGCAGTAGAACAACTACTGTTGAATTTCTATTGTTTTGCTTAGTGAAATTTTGTGTCATTTCTTCTTTTTTTATGTATTTGGTACAGGGTCCCACTACACAGCTCAGACTCACAACGACCCTCTTGTTTTCAGCCTCCCCCACGCTGGGATCACAGGTGTGTCCAAGCAGGTCAGGCCTCGGTCACCTGCTCAGCACGCCCTCTGGGAAGGGCAGCACGGCATGCAGAATCGAGTATCAAAACCTGGTCTCTCCACTTGCCAAAGCAGGCACTTAGTCCACTGAGCTACCTTGCCAGCCCGCTGTATCATTTCTAATGGGGATCTTTTTAACTTTTATTTGCTTAAAAAATTAAACATTTATGTATTAACTATAAAAGCAAAAGGTTTCTACAATGAGAATTATATAACTCTGAAAAAGAAAATTGAGGAAGACATCAGAAAATAGAAACATATCCCATTCCTGGATATAAAAAAAAATCCAGTATAATCAAAATGGCTATACTTTCAAAACTGAAACACAGACTTAATGCAATCCAAATCAAATATCAGTATCATTTTTCACAGATCTAGATAAAACAATCCTAAAATATCTATGATATCAGAAGAGATACCAAACTAACAAAAGCAATCCTGGGTAAAAAAGTAAAGTAATCACAACCTCATACTTGAAGTTATACTATAAATCAGTCATAATTAAAACATCATTGTACTGTCATAAAAACAGGGATGCGGGTCAGTGGAACAGAACAGACGTAGCAGAAAGAAGCACAGGCGCATATAGCCATTTGGAATGTGACCGAAGTGTCAAAATCATACACTAGAGGAAATACGGCCTCTTTAATAACTGCTGCTGGGAAAATTGAATTCCATATGCAGACGACTGAGTCTAGACTCATGTATCTCACTACGTACTAAACTTAGGACACAGGTGATATTTCAGGCAGAGCAAAGTAGCTAACAGTTATGAATTAGAGAAGAAGGGGGAAGAATAGAGAGATATTGTACCAGAAATCAACATAGACCCCTTTAAATCCTTATCTGAATAGAGACTTCTTCAAGCAATGGATGGTTCTTTTATACAGTGGAGCATTACTCCACTATGCAAAAAGATAAACTCAGGGCTTTTATAGGTAAATCACTACAACTAGAGACCATATGCATAAGTGAAATAAATCAGACCCACATATTTAAACGTCATATTGTATCCCTCATGTAAGAAGCCAAAAGGAGAAATAAAATTTGCAAGGTACAGTATATGGTGAAAGGGAAAGTAACTAGTAGGGAAAGGAGAAAAGAAGGACAAAAGTATATATATACACATATATGTATGTGATTAATATTGTTAATATATAATATTAATATTGTTAATCATAACAATAATAACAATTAATATTATATATATATATATATATATATATATATATGTCAAGTATATTTGCTATTCATAGATAACAACATACTTTCTATGCTTTGCTTGGTTTCTCCAGCATTCCAGGAGCCCTGTTTTCATTGTTGTATGCCCATTATTTTGAAAAATAAGTCTTAATTTATCAAATCTGTCCTATTAATGTGTCTTGAAACTGTCTCATTGCTATTTGTACTTCAATAAAATAAAATTTAAAAAAGGAAAAGAAAAATAAGTCTATTGAATTTGTTGCTGTAGCTAAAATAATGGTACTAATTTCTGTTGGTTCAGTCTAATGAATAGTCAATGATTACTTTTGACCAATCGTACACACTTATATGTGATAATCAACTACTCTGAAGATAATACACAATGCAACAACTACTTGTGGATATCATATCACCTTGCTTTGAAATTCTCTGCTATTTTTAAAGTTTTTTTAAATTTTTATTCTCTTTTAAATAAAAAAGATGTCAGAGGGTGTTCTTCAGACTGCTGTAGTTTTGTTCTCTATCAAATATGGAAGTATTTAAATCTCAGCTACAATAAGTGGTGTTCCTTGAAGCCCGAATACTGTTTGTTTTCTGCGTTTTGAAGATCTGTTGTGGGCGCACACACAGTACAGGTTGCCATGTCCTCTTAAGGAGCTGACCCTTTCATCAACAAGAAATTTCCCTTTCTAACCCTGTTTTTCTTTTCTCTGAAGTTGAGTTTGACTGATAGTAACACAGCTGCTGCAGGTTTCTCTGGATCACTATTAGGACAGTACACATTTTTCTGTTCTTCACTTTTAACTTATGAGAAGCATTAAGTTTAAAACTGACTTCTTGAAAATAGCATATAATTAAACCTTATTTTTAATCTAGCCTGACAATCTCTGCCTTTTGAGAAATTTACATCATTCACATGAGGCTTGCTATTTGTAGATAACAATGTGCTCACTACTCTTTGCTTGTTTCTGCAGCATTCATAGGTCTCTGCCTCCATTCCGTTGTGCCCATTATTTGAAAAATATGTCGACCTAATTTGTTTTGGCCAGTAGTATTAGTTTCTGGCATCACCAATAACAACTTTATAATTTAAAAAAGTTCAAACAATTTAAATGTCTAGCAGCTGATATTCTGTGGTCATATAAAAAAATACTACTCCTCAAACAAGGGACAAGCTTCTGAGAAACACAAATGTACAATTGAAACATGATTAAAGTGTACTATGGTAATTATAAGAAGCCAGGAAAAAGCAACTACTTTATATAGGATTGTATTGGTGCGAAATTCTGGAAAACATAAAGAAATAACTCAAGCAAAGTTACTGGTTGGTGAGACCTCAGGGGACTGGGAGTAGAATGAGTGTGAAGGAAAGGAAGCTACATGAAAATGCTCCACATCTTGAGAGCAGTAGTGGTCTATGATGCAGGTTTTTTCCCAAAATATATTAAGTCATATATTTAAAATTAATAAGTATTATGGTAGGTAAACCATAATTAATAAAAATAATTTTATAAAATAATGTAATATAATCACTACATATTGGAAACACATACTCATATAAATAACTGCTAACATAAATAGCTATAAAAAAAAAAAACAATGGTAGGGGCCAGAGAGATAGCTCAGTGGACTAAAGGGACTGCTCAGGCCAGCTTAGGCAAGCACAGGGACTGTGGTTCAAGCCCCGGCACCACATGCCAGCCAGAGTCTGGAAGCGGTGGCTCACACCTGTAATCTCAGCACTGGGGAGGCTGAGGGCAGGAGGATCATGCTCAGTGGTACCCTGCAATAACCAAATACATCACAAAAAAATGGCAGAAGAATTTTCCAGAAGTATAACAACATACTAAATCTTCAGTATTTAAAACATATAAATTCATAATAAAAATGCTAAGTTTCCAAAGAAAGGAAGCCAATAAGAAATAAACAGAAAGCTCATAGGAGAGGAAATTTACAAAATAGTGCTAGTGAAGTAGGAGTGAACTCAACATTATCAGCTCCTCCCTGTGGGGGAAAAAATTGCTCGAGATTTGCAGGAAAGAAATTGGAGTGTATGGACAAGAGTTCTAAATTATCTCTACCCTTTGACCCAGTAAGTTCCTCCATAGGACTATGTGCTATGGAAATACAGATATAAACAAATAGATACATAAAATTCCACAACACATTTATATTAGAGCCAAAAATAAGACTAAACAACTTGATTTTAAATTTTAGGAAAGTAGCTTAATACCTTATAATGCATTTTGTAATTCTATATTTTGTGTTAAAAATCATGTTTTGAAAGAATCACTATGATGTGACAATGATTTCTATATAACAGTGATAGGGGAATAGTATAAAAGGATGCATTATCAATATTTGTAAGGAATTTAACTCTGTGTGTGTGTGTGTGTGTGTGTGTGTGTGTGTGTGTGTGTGTGTGTGTGTGTGTGTGCTGGAAAATCTATAAGGAAAGATATTACAAAATCAACAGCAGTTTTCTTTCTTTTTTTTTTAACTCAAGCCCTTGGACTTGCTCAGGAAGCACTTATTCCACTGAGCCATCTCCCCGGCCCAAAATTTTATTTTGGTCTGTTTGTTTGTTTGTTTGTTTGTTTGGCAGAACCAAGGACTGAACTCAGGCCCTTGTGCTTATTCTACTGAGCCATCTCCCCGGCCCCATTTTCTTTCTAGATTGTACAATTAAGGACCACTTCTGAGATCCTCTGTGGAATTTTTATATTATTTACATTGACATTCCTCTCTTCATAAAAGCAAAGTAAGATCCATATACACATAATCACAAATGCCATTAATCTGAAATAAAGAAATAAAGACTTGGTTTCATTGTTAAAAGTAAAGAAGTGAAAACACGTCCCTTCCAACCCCCATGAGAATATATTACATTATGTATTTTTAAGTACATTAATTTCTTGATAAGCCATTTTCATCACATATAAACACAGATTACAAGCTCTATGCATATGTGAAATTTTCTTTCACATCTTTCATTAGAATTGGGTGATTCGCAATCCAAGAGAAAGTACAGTGTTAGATGTCAGAGCTACATTTTGAGCTCATGTCATTGCTGTGAAAGAGCCCATGGTTTTCTGTGACAGCTCTAACTACTGAGATCCAACTGCAAATGTGCTGAAGATATCAACAGTTTCCTTGTGATTACACAGAAAAGACTGACTCTACACATTTATTTACATATTCATTGAACCAATATTTACAAAGCATCCACTAGATTCAGGAAGTGACTCATATGCTTATTATGGCAGTTGATATTACACACATAGTCCCAGTCTTCATGGGACCCAGGTGATTCACAGATGGACAGAGAAGTAAATATGCAATTACAATTTGTGCTATAGAAGAAAAAACTAAATGCAGGGAGAGTAGTAGAGGGGCAGGGATGTGAGAGGAACAGCAAGCAGATGAAGGGATAGAGAAGTCCTCTGTGACTATCAGTCTCTACAGTCAACTTGATTGGTTTGAGAACTCACACTCCTGGGTGTGTCCTTATGGGTCAACGGAGGTTTGACCTTGGACATACATGTGGCCCCTGGTCACCTTTACCTTTCACTGCACTTCTTCCCTGCTTTCTGCTTTTTGACTGACGCCAAGTGACCAGATTTGTTTCCAATTGCCCTGCTGCCATGAAGTTTCACCTCATCTCAGCAAAGGAACCATGGACTGGAACCCCCAAAATCATAACCCAAAAATCAACCCATCCCCTGTTAAGCTACAGGTATCAGGTGTTTTGTCCCAGCAAGATGAGAACTGACCAACACGGCCTCTGTATGGAGCTGGCACTGGAGGCAAAGCTGAAGGAGGCAAAGGAACCAGTCACGAAAGACCACATGAAAAACCATCAGTCAAGACTGAATTCACACTGTTCCTCCGCATGAAGGTTTATGTAGGTTGTAGATTTTCCCAGTAAGACAGAATTCTGAGGCCCATATTCATATTTTGACATTTTTAAAAGTAACTTAAGCAAGTAGAATTTTAATAGGCATTTTGGAGAATAAAAATACTTAAGAAAAGGGATCACCAAAATACTATGGTGAGCTTAAACCGGTGGAGACACTATTTTTCCTTCCATGTTAAACAGGAGCGGTACAGAATCACAAGACTGCTGCAGAGGAAAGAGAAGGTGAACTATGCCATGTGCATAGCAATAATTAATGCTCTGCAAAAAGAAACAACCAATTGAGACAGAGGAGGGGTTCTTTTCCATTAGAAATATAAATTTATTATCTCTAGTTGCATGTTATTGAATGCTATCAAAAATAGCTCTTCAGCATTGATTCGGAACTGTAGGGTGCACTATCAGCATAATTAAAAGGGAAGAATCTAAGCCATTTCCTCATCTCGCTTCCTTATTATTGTCTAATTGTTCAGAATGTCTGTCTGTTACAGAGACAAAGCAATTAAGCCCAGCAAGTCGCAACAATGAGGATCATAAAGCGGAGGCCGCTTCATTAGCAACTTGAATATCAGCATAGAAAACATTAAAGAAAGAAATGCAATTGTAATTGGAAATAATTGGATGGCACAGTTCCCTTAGCTGGGAAAGATATGCTATCTGCATTGAGAGGATTTTTTTTTCACTCAGCAAGCCTTTTCTACCTGTGCTCTTCTGGTTGTGCTCTGTAAACATCTTGGTATCATAGTTGAGGTACTAAGGGGTCACAGTGAGAAGCCAGGTGTTCTTCAGATCGTGGTACCTGTCCCTTGAGAAACCAGGACAATTCCGTTTCGTGTCTACTGTGAGCAACTTAGAAAGAAAACGCGCAAGAATTCTGCTTCACTTAAAATAATTCCACAGCATCAAACTCCCATATCCTGCCCATTTCTCACCAATACACAGTGACCTTCTGAAAACCCAAGGTCTACTCTTGTGCCATGTATTTTCTCTAGGTGCTCTTGCAGTTCAAGGAGTTACATTACAAGCAGAAAAATAATCACAGACATTTTTAGACCTGATGTTGGCCATCGTTTTTAAAACCCACTTCATCTTAAAACTGAGGCTTAGAGAGAATGTCCTCCCTTGGATAAAAGAAGGGAAAATTCAGAAATACAAAATATAGTTATTCTAACAACTAATAACATGATAATAAAAACTATTGTGTGGTGTATGAATACCGGTGGCAGGCGCTATGCTGAACATGTTGTGTACTGTGTACATCATATCACTGAATCCTGTGAGTCATAGGATTCAGAATTTGACAGACAAAGACAATGGTGTTGGCAAGGTCCAATGAGGGAAGGAAAACCAGGCCTTGAACCCTGTCTCTCATCCCAAAACCCAGACCCACGACTATTAAATGATGCTACCTCTCTGGTAAGCTCAAAACATAAAGTAGAAATGTGCCCTCCTACTTCCTACCACCAAATCCAAAGAAAGAGAAAATAGTGCTAAAAGTTGGGAAACAAATCAAATACTTAGATTGCCCAAACAGCTCAGCAGATTAAAGCATCTGCAAGCAGGCACATGGGCCAGGAGTTCCATGCCCCAGGGCTGCCCTGTGGGCTCTGTAACTGAAACTGGGAGAGGTGGTACCACCTGTAATCCCAGATCTTGGGAGGCTGTAAACAAGAGACTCACTACTAGTCTGATCTACTAGTGAGACCCTTGAACACTCTGTAGACTCTTCCATAAATACAAAAAAATCAAATACTTGATCAGCAAACTATAGTTCATTACCTGCTTTTTTCATGTAGGCTCATGAGCTAAGAATGCTTTCATTTTTTCTCCAAAGTTTAAAATCAAAAGAGCAGCTTGTGGTACATAAAAATTATATGATATTCAAGTTTCAGCACCTATAGATTCTCTTGGAACTCGGGCATGCTTATTCATTTATGTATTGTCTGTGGTTGCCTTTGAACTTCCTGAAAGGCAGAGCTTAGGAGCTGACAGAGAATGTATGATCCACAAAGCCAAAAAATACTGACTATATAAACCTTTACTGAAAAATGCTTTCCAATCCTACCTTCAAAAGCACATAATACAACCAATAAAAATAAGAAATATGATAAAAGAGCTATATGATCCATGTTCTGTGCTTCTGGAGTAGGAGAGTAAGGATTATTTGCACAAATGAGAAAAATGGCAAAAACAATTTCCTTCATCCCATAGCTGAAAATCATGTTGCCTTCTTGGGATGACCTGAGTACCTTGAAAAGGAAGAACCAGGAGGAGAGCCATGGCAGTGAATCTAAGCAACTGCTTGTCCTCCAGCTGGTGGAAATAAGGACCCTTGTTGAGAAAAATACATCCAAAACCTTCCTGACTTGTAGGATGGCATTTTCACTTCCCTGGGACCACCAAGCCACCAGCAAAATTAGTAGGATAAGATGGCAAAAGCCCCCTTTCTTTTTGCCAAAACAAAGGAAAAACAGCAACCGTGGTGGCCATCAAATTCTGTTTTGCTCCTCTCAGAAGCTACCATAAATTCTTTTTTTGGCAGAACCAGAGATCAAACTCAGGCCGTCGCGCTTACCAGGGAAGCACTTATTCCATGAAGCCATCTCCACGGCCCAGAAGCTACCATGAATTCAGTTCCTTTTGCATGTGCAGGAGAAAGGTGAACCAAAGAGGGCATGACAGTGATCTGTGTACACCATTGGTCCACATAACTCCCCAGCTGCTAGGCCCCATACCCTTCATCAAATGCACTTCAGTCTACCAGAATCTTTTCACTAATATCCTTGGTACATTTTGATTTCGCATTAGGTACTATTGAATGATCTTTGGGAATTCCAACTTGGTTTCTCTAGGAAAATCACAGTGATCAGCCAATACTATCATCCCAGGGGGTACAACAGCTTTGTTCCTCCATGTGAAATGGCATTTTGGTTCATATTCTCATCAGCATCTACTGGAGAGGGAAACAATCACTGTTGGTAAAATTCTGAAATCATTATCACTTTAATGAGGAGACTGAAATTCCCAAAGACCGTGGTCTGATGAGTCCCTGAAATCTAAGTTTCTGGTCTTTCCTTGACAAAAAAAAAAAAATTCTTTGAAATTGTGTGCAGAGCAAGGAGGCATGATAACATCTGCAAGTCTAATATATGTGAATTCAAGAATATATGCTAAGAGAGAAACAGGACAATGCACGCAGTGTAGAAGATGCCATGGGCCATTTCACTCATCATAGCCCTGAATAGGAAACATGACTATACTATTTCCTCAGTCTTAGTTTCCACCCACATCAGAAAGAGTGGCATCTCATCTACCAGAATGTAACTCTAGTACATAAAGATACATGCCCCTCAAGGTAGAGAGCACCAGGCATGGATGGGTATAGAAGCTCTGACAAGTGCCATGCATAGAAGTAGCACAAGCTGCACTGGACTTATTCCACAACGGAAGGTCAGCACAGGAACATAGTACTATCCCAAAGTAGTTTTCTTCACATAAACGTTTTTACTCAGCCGGGCATGATGGCGCATACCTGTAATCCCAGCACTCGGGAGGCTGAGGCAGGAGGATTGTTGTGAGTTCGAGACCAGCCTGAGCTACAAAGTGAGCGTAAGGCCAGCCTGAACTGCATAGTGAGACCCTGTCTCAAAAAAGACAAAAAAAAAAAAAAAAAAAGTTTTTACTCTTCTTTAATTTGTGCTTTACATGCTAACTTTACCTTCTAATTATCATGCGAGATATAATTATGCTACAGGTGTCCTAACTCTTGGAAAATCTGTAAAAATAAAAATTCAAGTATTTAAACTCAACCTCATATGGAAATAGGAATGGGGGATTTTATTCCACTTGTTCCAACCAGAACCACAATTTCTCAGAGGTTGGTATTTTCTACACTGAGTTCCATGGTTCTGCATTTTGGGAAATGTGGGCAGTGTCTTAAAGTCACAACGTGCATTAATGTGCTGAAAAAGTTCTGCAGAAAAAGATAGCAATGTAACTGTGTTATAACTAGAATCTTCCATATGCAATGAGCAAGGGTCTCAGCTGGTTTTGTCCTCCTTCCTCCTCAAAATCTGACAGGATGAATCTCATCATGCAAGTTTTGGGTAAAGAATGGTCCCTGATTAGTAGAAAGTTAGGTCTCTCTGTGTTAAGGTCACAGTGAAGACACACTCATGAGCAAGATGGTTGGCTCAGGCCTGCCTCCTTGAATAGTCCTCCTCAAACATGAACATGCACACAAAGCACATGGAGATCTTGTTAAAAATGCAAATTCTCACTCAGTCATGGTGCAGCGAAGTTCACCATTCTGAATCTCTTATAATCTCAGGTGATATGATGCTGCAGATATACAGACTGCGGTGATCATATCTAAAATGTCCCTCTAAATGCTCCTATGTGTGAAAAGTTGCTGATAAGAGCGATACTCAGTGGACTCGTCTGCTGGTGAACTCAGTACAGTTGAAAGGGCTGTTGGCATCAGGGCACTAGGGCGATGGCCTGGAGGCTATGACTCCACCCCAGCTCTTCCTCTTGCTGTCTGCTTCCTGGACACCACGACACGAGCAGCTGTCCTCCTCTGCCAGGTCCTTCCACCACACAGTTTCTACCTTGGAGCCATTAGCTGCTTGACTCTGCACTGAGTCCTCTAAGACATGAGCCAAAATAAACGTCTCCTTTCAGTTGTGTGTTTGGATATTGTGTCTCAGCAGTGAGAAGGTAACAAAAACATGAAGCACACACAAGGTGCTAGGAAAATCTCAACCATCCATTTTGTTCTCTCTTCTATCTTCTTCCTCATATGGAATCTCTGTCTCTATTATGAATAAGGTTTGAAGTTAGAAGGCAAACCTGCAGCCTGAGCTGACTGCTCCAGCTCAGTCTGTAGAAGTCAGCACCCTCCAGATGGCCATCTACTGGCTCCAACAGTAGACTTTTGATTATCATATCTTTACCTTGGTGTGTCAAGTCCCTTCTGTAATCCTATAGTGAAATTTGTGATCAGCAAAGCAAGATTCATGCATTCTTGAATCCCTAAGACATCAAGCATTTTAATAAAACCAAAACATCACCTGCATTCATCCTACCTGTGTGTTGAGTGATATGTACAATGATTTGCACAAGCCATTTTACCCAGAGAGGGTACGGTGTGAGAAACAGAGTTTCCAAAGTCTGAAAGTCTGTTTCTGTACCAGCGTGACATGAGTAAGTTGGTTGCTTTCCAGCTGACTCGGGATTAGTCTGCAGAAACTTCCTCTCAGGTTTCCCCAGCTCCATCTCTACATATGGCAGCTCTGATCCCACAGCACCAAGAAAAGGAGTTTGGAATTTTGGCTCTTTCTTTTTCTCATTGGGAAATAGGGGAACATATGCCAGGTATTAGCAAAAGGTAGCCAAGATCTTTCATCTAACAGGCTGGCACTGGAAGACAGAGCAATCTGGGTGGGACCCTCTGTCACTGCTCAGAGTAAGAAAGTGACCTCCTGGGACATGTTTACTCAGCTGGAAAAATAGGGCTTTGTTCAGTGCCCAAAGGCTGAAGCAGGACTATGTGTATTTGCAGAATTAATTACCAAAGCAAACAAACAGAAGAATCTTCCCATCTCAGGCTTGGCAGGCAGAAAAATGGTTTTCCTTTGTGTCATTTTTGCTTTCATATTATCTTCACTATTAGAGGATAAAGAAGCTAATTTCTATGAGGAAGAACAAGGAAGGTAGACCAGATGATCTTTCCAACTGTCTTGTGGTACACTTGAAGCACAGGTGTCTAAAGTAATGAGTAGTAGGCATTTCTGATTTCTCACCAAGATGAAAACAACATCCCAGGGTGCTAGCTATAAAGGACTGTCATGATAAAAAAGGATGTGATTAATTCTGCATTTTTACTTCCCCATTAAAATGAAAAATAACAGTTGAGTATTATTTGTTTGGGGAAAAAAAATAGTGTGCCTTATATTATCTGAGCTGTATGACTTCTTGAATTGTATAGCAGAAAGAAACTTAAGATAAATGAGCGAGTAGCAGGAATTTGAATTCTATCATCTTCCGAGGGCTCTGCTTAACGTGAAAGCCAATCCTTGACTCAGTTGTCCTCCACTTAAGGACTGTCAGCACTCTCAGCCTCCAGAAGGAGAGACTGAAGGATGTCAAGAGGAAGTCCTGACTCAGCAGGAGCTATAAAAGCCAAACACAAACCAGAAATATGCCTTCCCCCTTGCAACTCTCTAAGTGGCAGAGCAGTTCAAGAAGGATTTACTGCACTAATAGGCTTCTGGGTCAAGAGGGTGAGGAGCTTGTTTACAGAGCTGAAGAACCACTGCACTGCCTCTTTGGCAGCTTAAGAAAGTGGGTGCATAAACTATCATCCACTTTATGTTTGGAGGTAGCTTGCAGGAGAATCATGGAAATATATGGGAAAGATGAAAACTTAGTAAGCCCCTATGTGTGCTTCTTTTACACTCATACAGAAATAATCATTGGCATTTTTCAGTAGATATATACTTTTTAACACCTATGATGTATTTACTTATAAAGCAATGTATAAGGTAGGCAGGGTAGGTAATCCAATGAATAGTTCTAAAATTAAAGTTATGAAAAATGATGTTTTAAACAAATAGGAAGTTAAAGTTTATTTCTTCTAGCTTTAGATAATTTGCTCATTTAAAAGATTCTGAAACTAAACTGCTATCAAAAGAAATTCAGGGCCCAGGGAGATAGCTCCATAGAATAAGTGCTTGCCTGACAAGCGCAGGGTCCTGAGTTCAATTGCTGGTACTGCAAGAAAAGAAATTCAAATTTCAGTCCATTTCTCTATTCTGTGATCTTGCATGTGTTTAATTGTGTATTTTTAATTCTATGTATATATGCATATTTTCATAATTTTTCCACCAGGTTGAGCTCTTATGTATATTGAAGTGGTTGTCATTTTCTTGCATATTAAAATTTGGGCAGCATTTGGGGAAATTGTAATAAAAGTGTTTTTCTGTATTCCTCCAGAGATACAGCTAAAAGCTCACATTACATACAAAGCATGTGGTTAAAAGGGCTCTGAAAGGTAGAGAGAAGACTATGTACCAGCTTCCAACCTCAGGACCCAAGCCACAGCATGGTAGCTTAAGCTCCTGGGGTTCTGTTGGTGGTAGCTTGCTAGCTCTTTTTCCCTTTTCCCTCATAGGCTAGCCTTGGAACTAAAAACTCAGCATTCCAGAAACACCAGTGGGCACAGCCTAAACCAAACTGGAGCTAAGTTTGCTCTCTCCAGCCAAAGGCCAGAGGAAGGCCAGCCCAGTAAGACAGAAAACTTTCACGGTAACTCAAGCCAAGCAATATGAACAACTCTGGCCCCACTCTTGCCCACTTAAGCAAACAGCACAGGCTCCTCTAACCTGGCTGTGATGATGGCTCCCAGCCAAGGCTTTCTCTGGACAGCTTCAGGAAAGTGGAAAGCTCACACTTGTAGCCCCGAAGGACAATAGCAACCACCATGCTCCTCTCAGAGGGGCGAGCAGAGACCAGATGAGGAGCAGGGTCTCCTATCCTCCCCAGCAGGAACAAATCCTCCCATTCCCCCATCTGGGGTGGTGTCAGAGGAAGGCCACTACCCCCATGGTACCAGCGGAGAACATGTGGGCCTTAGTAATGAAGCACAGCTCCTGCCACCAGACACAAAGATACCAGAGGAGATCTGGAGAGCCAGAAATAGCATCCCTGCCTACATGTAATGAGGATCAACTCCTTCGGGTGTCAACACAGGTCCTGTGGGGGCTCTGAATGGTGCCGCACCTGACAGTAACTAAGTAGCATTCCCTCTTCCCAAGAGCGATGTCAGGGAAAATGTCAAAGAAAATCTGGTTAAAATAGAAAGTTTTAATAATATCCAGTCTCACAATACAATACCAAAACGTCCAGGATACAATTAAGAAAAGAAAATCCACTCATTATATCAAGAACGAAGGAAATTTCAAAATGGCTAAAAATGGCAATCAACAGATGCTAAAATGAGGTAGGAGACGTGCTGGAATTCTCTCACTAGTATTTTAAAGCAGGCATAAAGGTGCTGCAGGAAGCAATGATGGACAAGCTGAAAGAAGGGGGAAGACAAAGGCTCAGCCGAGACATGGGAATGTTCAGCAAAGAAACAGCCTGCGAGACAGAAGGAGGCAAGGGGAAAAGAGAGGACAGGGACAGATGAAGAACTGGATAAACAGATGCTGTGAAAGGGAAAGAATTTGTTCAATGGGAAGGAAAGCAGATCAGGAAAGGGACAGATGAGAGGATGGAAGATATACTTGGATATATGTGTAGAATAGTTTGGATAATTACATTGTGTATTTCTGCTGGTCTTTTATTTTTATTTATTTTTGTTTAATTTTATTGAACTACAAATGTCAATCAGACAGTTTCAAGACACCTTAACAATACAGATTCAATAAATTAATATCTGCTGGTCTTTTAAAAGGAGCAGCTAATGCTTAGAATTTTTTCTTTTTATTCTTTTCTTTCTTTTGAATTTCTTACAACTTTTTGTTATTGTTGTGTTTAGTTTTTTCTTTAAACCGATCTTGTGCATTTTTATCTGGTAACACAAACAAATAATTTGAAGATAACATCATGCAATACTGCAGCCATTGTTGAATTCCTATTAGTTTGTTTAATGAAATTTTGTATCACTTCTAATGCTATTTTGTGTTCTTTTAAAAGAATTAGTATGCATCATGTACATGTGCCAACACCCTACAATAAATGTAGTCAGTATCCACTGCAAACAAGTACAGTTAAAAATAAAACTTTTTATTTAGTAGAGAGTATACAGGCTCTCACTACATAGATCTAACTCAGAGCGATCCTCCTGTTTTCAGCCTCCCAAGTTACAGGCAGCTGCCACCATGCCCAGTGTCAATCACCATCTCGGCGCACCGTGGGGGTGGGGCAGGCATGGCAGAAAAATAAAACATTAAAAAATAGAAGATATTAAAAAGAATGAACTGAAATTAAAACTGCGTTTTAATGGGATGTTTGTTATATAGCTCATTTTCCATGGAACTCACCCATAATAGTGTCCAACACAATAGTGTCTTAACACATTCACAAGCAAGCACCCCATAACTACTGCTAATTTGAGAATATTTTCATCACCCCAAAAGAAACCCAGCACCCTTTAGCTATCTCCTCCCCACCTCCATCCTCCATCAGCAACCACAGATCCATTCTGTTTGGCAGTGTGTGTGTCTCTGAGCCGGGCACAGAATGGCAACACAGTCCCAGTGTGGCCAGCAGTTTCATGCCCAGTGTGCAGCTCCCACTGCACCTGGGAGAACCGGACTCTGCCTCTCACCTTAGTGCTCTCAGAGCATAATCCCAGAAACCAGAACCTCAGGGGAAAAAAATGGTGCTGTCCTGCCACACCCAAGACATTATCCCACCGACTGGAAGTGGAGTCCTGAGCTCCTGGCTACACTCATTGGGATGGAGTTTCCATCTCACTGAGTCAGGAGAGGGTAACGGAGGCAGACCCGGGATCACATACCTCCAAATCCTCGTTGAAATCTTAGTAGATCTCCTGCCCCAATAGAGTACAGCAATCTTGGTCAAGTGCTGAAAAAATCCAACCTCCAAAATAAAAAATTTAAGGGACAGGAGCAGAGGTAAGAATCATTAAACTCAGAAATATGACAGTAGAAATTACGCACTTTAAACCACAGAAATAAAATAGAACCCTAAAATGAACAAAGCTTAAATGAACCATGGACTATAACAAAAGAACATAGCATTCACATTACTGTCACCAATCAGGTAAGGGATTTTTGCCTGGTTCAGGTAGAAACCTTGAATCAACAAAGTACAGTTCTGCTAATGGGCAGACACCTGCAATGTCGGCCTATCTGCTGCCAGGCAATGCCAGTCACTCCTGTCACTGCCACAGTAAGATGATGTCACCAACACCACTTAACTTGAGCATGGTCTGTGGGCTTTACAAGTAAGTAGCTGGTTTCCATCACTGACTTTTTTGGGTGCTGGTTTCCAGACCTCTTAAGGGATAATAACCTCAAGTGTTCATAGCTCCTTCTATAGTCAGTACTCTGAAACCCACTATCTATCTTTTGCTTTTCTCTTTAAATTATTTATACTTTGGATAAATAATAGGGTTGATGAGATGGTCGGAAGTGGAAAGGGAAGTAAAAAGGATTAAGATGCATTAAGTATATATACCAATTTTTCACATTGAATATAGTTATTATAGATCACATATACTAATAAAAATAAATAAATATAAATTTTAAATAATTAAATGAAATAACCACTCTGTCCACACTCCTTGGGACATGGCCTGAGAAATAAATTGGGGAAGACTTACAGGGTCATCAAAGTGAGGCTTTGTTTGAACAGAGCCTGTGCTGATGCAGGAAGAACTCAGTAACCAACCGGAAGCCTTCCTATAACAACTCTGCAATCTAACAGCAATAGGCCTGTGATTGGTCCAAATTCAAGCATGCTGATGGACCTAACTTGGTGTAAAATCAAGCTTTCTGATTCCAGCCTACTGATTGGTCTAAATTCAGTTCTGCTGTAGTTCAAATTCAAATCCACTGTAGCTAGCATAGGACCCTCCCCGAGTGGATGCAGGACATCGAGCAGAGCCTCGGCCATAGCTACCCCCACACAATGTCCCCTCCTGCTACTGAGGGGAAGGGAAGAGATGGACCATTTCTACTGTCTCATTTTCAGAGGTCTGGAAGGAGAAGAGAAAGACAGCAATGTTCAAAAATACTTTAAGAATTAATGATTAAAACCTTTCCAAATGTGATAAAAGGCATAAACTTACATTTAACAATCTGAGAAAAACTCAAACTTTGACAACAAGCTTAGAAAAATCTATGTCAAAAGAAATTTGTAAGAATGGGTGTTGGGTCCATCCCGCCCGCCCCCG
>PVKA01034301.1:0-23562 GCA_004027165.1 Ctenomys sociabilis
TATAGAACTCCAAACAACTGAGACAAAAAAATCCTACACCAAGACATGTAATAAAGATTTCAGAAATTCAGCACAAGAATAGAATCTTAAAATATTAGAGAACATAAACAAATTACCTATAAAAGAAAGCCCATCAGAATCACAGCAGACTTCTGAATACAAATCCTCACATCCAGAAGAGCTTGGAGTGAAGTATTTCAAATCCTGAAAGAAAAGAACTTCCAACCCAGATTGATGTACCCTGGAAAACTCTTTCAAAATTCGTGGAGAAAGAAGACACTTCCACGATAATAAATAACTGAAGAAATTCATGACCACCAAACCAACACTAAAAGAGCATTAAAAGATATTCCAGACAGTGATAAAATGACAATTCCAAGAACAATGGCAGAAAGAAAACAGCAGGCAAGCCATGCAATTAAATAGATGAGCAAAGCAGGGAGGACTGGGAATATAGGCCAGTGACACAGCACCTGCCTGGCAAGCATCAGGCCGTGAGTTTGATTCCCAGTAAAAGGGGGAAAAAAAGAAAGAAAGAAATTAAAAAAGAAAACAATACCTACAACTAAATGACAAAGCCAACACCACATATTGGAACTTATGGGGTGCGATCAGAGCATCCCTAAGAAGGAGATATACAGTGGTGAATTTTCCTATCAGGAAAACAGAATCAGCACAAATAACAACCTAATGCTGAACCTAAAGCTTCTAGAAAAATAGAGCAAGACAAACCCAAAGCCCATGCAAGGGAGAAAATTATAAAGATCAGAGCAAAATTAATGCAATGGAGACTATTAAATAAAATTGATAAAACCTTAACAAACCTTATTTAAAAAAGAAACAAAATACTCAAATTCATGTACTGAAGAAATTATCATTGTTTGCAGCTGACATGATATTCTACATGGAAGACCTCAAAAACTCCACCAAAGGACAACTAGATTTAACAACTAAATTCAGTACTGTATAGTTGAGTACAAAGTCAATACTCAAAAATCAATAGTGTTCCCATACACAAGTCATAAACAAAGGAAGTAAAAGATATATACATCAGAAATCATGGTACTCTGAAAAAGAAGATTAAAGAAAATGGAAAGATATACCTTGCTCATGGATAGAAAGAACCAACATAGTAAAAATGGCCATATTCCTAAAATTGTTGTACAGATTAAATACAATTTCAATCAAAATGCCATTAGCATACCTTACAAAACTAGAGAAAATATTCCTAAAATTCATTTGGAATGACATAGGCAAGCGAGGAGGCATCACAATTCCTGACTTGAAATTATACTACAAAGACACTGTGATAAAATCAGCATGGCACTGGCAAAGAAAAAAAGGTAAGTGAGATGGATTTGAGGATGCAGGCACAACTACAAACTCTTTGTTTGACAAAGGGGTCAAAGTTCATCAGAAGAAAGATAGCCTCTTTAACAAGTGGTGCTGGAAAAACTGGCTTTCCATATGCAGAAGACTAAAGCTACACCTGTCTACCACCACGCAGTAAATTTAAGTCAAAATGGATCAAAGATCTAAATAATTTTTAAAAACAATGAATTTACTAGAAGAGAAGGTTTCAAAGACATAGATATAGGCAGAAAGTTCATAAACAAAATGCAAACTGCTCAGGAAACACTCCAAAGAATCAGCAACCAGGATCTCATCTTATTCAAAAGCTTCAGAACATCAAAAGAAATCACCAACAGAGTGAAAAGACACCTCACAAAATGGAAAAAAATGTATAGCTCAAAGTCCCCAGACAAAGGGCTGATATTTAGAACATGTAAAAAATTGAAAGAAAAGTTAGGTTCCCCAAACTTAAAGACCCAGTCCAAAAATAGGCATCTGAGATGAATCTGCACTTCTCAGATGAAGGAATATAGATAGCAAATAGACATATGAAAATTGGTCATTGGAGAGATGCAAAATGAAACAACACTGAGATTCCATCTCACCCCAGAAGGAATGGCTATGATCAAGAAATCAGCCAATAGCAAATGCTGGAGAGGCTGTGGGGAAAAAGGAGCCCTTCTCCACTGCTGGTGCGAGCGCAGCCTGACACAACCACTATGGAAATCAGTGTGGAGATTCTTCAAAAAGCTAAGATTAAAGGTCTCGTTCAACCTAGCTGTCTCCCTTCTGGGTATTTTCCCAGAAGAACTGAAAATATCACCCCACAACGATATATGTGCACCCGTGTTTATCGCAGCACAATTTGTAGTAACTAAATCTTGGAAACAACCCACATGCTCACCAACTGAAGAATGGGTAAAAACATGTTCTTTTTATACAGTCTAGGTGCAGCTGTAAAGGACAAACTTGAGAGTTTTATGGATAAATGGGTACGACTTGAAACCATACTCATTAGTGAAATAAATCAGTCTGGCATGAGTAAATATTGTATTATCTCCCTAGAGTAAGAAGCTGAAAGAGTAAATAGGACCCAAAATATACACTAGATATTGGGAAATGGGAGGAAATTTTTCAGAAAGAAAAGAGAACCTGGAATGAAGGACAGGAGAAAGGGAAATGCTTTCAAACGTTTATTTTCTACCCATATTACTTCATATGAGAAGTGCATAGAAATTACACACACACACACACACGATGGTTAAGGGGATAGATTACTAATTTCTATTAGTTCACTGGAAAGAAATGTTTTGCTTATATCATTTGATCAATTTTTTAAGCCCATATCTTGTAATCTGAACAACTTTGAAGATAACATGCACTGCACTAACCATTGTTACTCTCCTACTACTTTGTTTTGAAATTGTGGATCATTGCTTCTTCTCTTTAAAATGAAAAAAAAAAAAAAGAACCACAGGTGCAAGTTGGCCTTTGAATGACCAACTTGCATTTATTCTGCTAATGACTTTACATTACAACCAGGGTCCTCCAAGCCTTGTGCAAAAGGAAAGCGAAGATGTCACAGCAGGGGCACGGCTGTTGCCTGTAGTAGAGCACTTGCTCAGCACCAGCACAGCCTTGGGTCCCACCTCAGATGAAAAAGAGCCCGGGCCAGCCTCTCGGCGTGCCCCTCACCCGCACCGCGCCTGCCCTCCGTTACCGCACAGGCTCTGCCGATACTGCGATCATTGTTTAATTTCCTCTGTATTTATTTCCAAATATTTTTTTTTCTTTTGGTCATTTTTAACTCTCTAATGCTTGGAGATAGGTTTCATTTTATATTGACCTGCCAGGAATGATCCATGCTGACAGAATCTTCTTACTTTGACTGCTGCCTTTGGGTCACCCCCCAGTGACCGGCGCTGCGACTGGACGCCCCTCCTAGTGACAAGTGAGCTGTAGGTCTTCCTAATCCATCACTTTGTGGAGGTCCGGTTACAGTCTCATGAGTCTGTAGAGGGACTTCTGGAGACAAACCACAACATACTCTTTTACACTTACTGTTCTTCTACACACATGCACACACACATACACAGGCATGCACGCACATGTACACACACACCCTCTCCTTAGGCCTCCGAGCTGAGTGCCTTCCAATTGGTTCTAAAAACATTCCAATGTCTCTAAAAACGTTCCCAAATGACACTTGTCTCTTTATGAAAGTAAAATGAGATTTGCTTTATAGTTATATCTGAGTAGAAAATGAGCTTAAAATGCTACAAAATTATTTATCCAATAAAGCAATCATCTTTGTTTTTAGATGCTGGGGAGCAAGCCCAGAGCCTCACACGCAGTGGCAAGCACACTCTCTGCCAGCACGCACGTGTGCTAAGGGTGACTCGGGGCTTCGGGTCTGGGTCCCTGAGAACTTTCTGCTGAACCAATTGGAAGGCACTCAGCTCGGAGGCCTAAGGAGAGGGTGTGTGTGTGTACATGTCTATGCATGCCTGTGTATGTGTGTGTGCCTATGTGTGTGTATACACACTTGTGTGTGTGCATGTGTGTATAAGAGGGAGAGAAGGAGAGGAAGGAAACAGAGAGAGGCTATGTGTAAAGTGTTCGGTAGAGGAGAAGTACGGGGCATGCTGGGTACAGGAACCGGAAGACGCTGCTGTCCTGCACTCAGGAGACAGCCGAGGCCGCGGCCCACTCGGACTCAGGCGCGGTCGTGCGGGCCGGGAGCTGGGTGCACCCCACAGGCATCTGCTCTCTGTGTTCTCGCTGGTGAGTATCACCAAGAAGAGCGTGCGGCCTGCCGTGAGCTGACCTCTCTGCTCGTGTCACCACTCAAGCTTAGTTCCACATTTTTTCTCTCTGTTTCCAAGTCACAACGTTAGTGCTCCCTTCCTGTGGGTTAAGCTTTATGCCATGCGTGACACTCAACAGTACCTACGTAGACTTCCTATGGTGTGCAGGAAGTGGAGCCCCCGGTGCCCTCCAGGGGCCTTGGTGGTGGTGGCTTTGCTCTCTAGTTGAGCTGCGGTTGCTCAGGACCTGCTGGTGGAGGCCCGTCATGGACACACCTCGCAGCAGGAACTAAAATGTTTGGTGGAAGCAGGTAACTTAACAAGACACTCACTCAAGGTTTTGGTTGGTTTGTCTGTTTGGTGCTGGAGACTGAACCCAGGAACTCTGCACTGAGCTACATCCCTGCCCTTTTATTTTGAGACAGGATCATTCTGAGTTACCCAGGCATGGATTAAACTTGTGGTACTTGTGCCTCGGCCTTCAAAGTGCCAGGATTAGCCAGGTGTGGTGGCGCAGGCCTACAGTCCCGGTACCCAGGAGGCTGAGGCAGGAGGATCATTGAGAGTTCAAGACCAGCCTGGGTTACAAAGTGCACTCAAGGCCAGCCTGAGCTGCAGGGGGAGATTCTGTCTCAAAAAGACAAAAGCTAAACAAAAGGGCTGGGACTATAGGATGGGCCACTACCCCCAGCTTCACCCAAGTTGTCTCTGAAAGATAAGAAGTGTTCAGGAATGTGAAGAACAGGATTGATGGGGTTCACCTCTCACTGCCTGTAGAGCTGTTACGGGCAGTGCTTCCCATTTCTTAGGACTATATTTTAGAAAACCTTGATAAAGGGTTTTTTTTCCACTCAGTCATTAAAAGAGATTTTCTGTATAGTGTGAAAATTATGTTTAAAACTAAAGAAAGGCACGCGCCAACATGGCTGTTTTGATCCAGTGTAAACTGTAAATGTGGCATCTTCGATCTCTTTGCCTAAGATACGAGACCTGGGCTTCTCCAAGGCTTCTCCAAGGTTTGCCCCCCAGGAGGGCCCAGGGCATATCCAGGCAGAGGTCTCTGCCATGCGGCCTGAGCCCTGGGGCGAGGGCACAATTTCTGCCTCACTTGCAGATACTTTTCAAGGTGCAAATTCAATGATGCGTTTCCATTTTCTAACTTATTCTAGTCTATAGCACAGAAGACCACAAATGCACAGCAACATGGCAAAACAACAGCCCTGCACCTGCTCCCAGCCCTTCACTGCTAGTAGCAGAACTTCACCCGTCCAATCACAACTGCCCACATCAGCCCCGACCTCACTTACTTATTCATAACCATTTATTTAGGGACCATGATGACTCAGTAAAACAAACCATGAAACAGATGCAGAGCCCTGGCTCACAAGGCTTACACTGTGGCATAAAGCCACAGTTCCGAGCTAGGAACGCACTCACGGGGAGGGCGCTGGCCTGCCAGGCTCTCAGTCTCTGCCCGGGGCCTCTCCTGAATTCAGGGTGCATCAGTCTCTTTTGCTTCTCTTGCAGTGAATGATGTCGATCTAGATTTCCAGACAACTTTCTGGTCTGTTTATTATCATACTCTGTGTTCCTCTAACCCTTGCTTTTATCAGTATCTTTTGTGCATAAAAAGCCAGTTTCTTCATTTTCATGGCATTTGGATTGTCTAGATTTTTGTTCTTGTGAGCAACACTTCTATAAAATGATAGCGTCCGTTGCGCGAGTACGCTACTTCCAGCACTTGCTTCGTGCTGTTTGTGAGGCACATAAATACGAAGCACACTTCTCAGCTGCCTGCTGCTGGGGGCGAGGTAGGCACGTGGCCACTTCCAGGAGCTGCTGCTGTCTGATTGGCACACGGTCGGCGCGCCCTGGCAGGCCCATCAGGGCAGCGAGCCACCCCGAGGGGGCTGGTGGTGGGGGTCCATTCACAGCTCCATTTATCTGACAGCTAATGAGACTGGAGACTTACAGAAAAGTTCTTTGCCTAACTTTCAATGCACCAGTTCAATACTTTTGTCTGTTTTAACTATCACTGTATGCTTATTTCTTATTGATTTAAAGAAAATAGATACAACATTACTCCCAAACACACAAAAACTAGAATCACAGGTAAATCATTAAGTAGAAGTGACGATAAAAGGCACACCTTCCTCATTCCTATTGTTGTAGGTTTTTAAAACAGATTTATCACAGTAAAGGAATGCCATTCTTTTCTCAGTTTGCAGAGTTTTATCATGAAAGCATGCTAAATTTATCAAATTTTTTCCAATGGTCGTGATAAACATATGAACTTTCCCCTTTAGTTCATTGATATGGTGTTATAGAGCACCGAGATCTGCTTACCCATTTTTATTGTGGCAAAATATAAGTTCCATAAAATGTCCACACCAATTGCCTTTCAGCACACGGTCGGCAGTCCTGAGCACACTTCCAACACCACGCCCTCGTCTCCACCTCTCCTCCACCCTCGGGAGCTGGAGCTCTCCACCGAGGCAAGCCTTACCCGCTGCTGCCGCAAGCCACCTTTCTGTTTCCTGCCTCTAAGCCCAGGGTTGCTCAGGGTTCGTCCCCTGAGAAAGCTCACTCAGAACTGCCTTCCTGTGGCCGGCTTTGCACGGAGCATGGGGTCCTCGAGGCTTTTCTCTGCTGTGGCACAGGGAAACACTCTTTCTTCAAAGGCCAAGTATCATCCAGCGTGTGGATATCGCACACTTTTCTCATCTGCTCATCCCACAGCACCCGCTCGACTGCCTCCCTGCTTTCCTGCAGCGAGCATCAGGCACGTGACCTGGGCACGCAAACGTCTCCAGGCCCACGCCCCTTTCTTGTCTCTGCTGAGCTGCTGGGCCATACGGCAACTATTTTTATTTTTTAATTTTAAAGAGAACAATAAAAGCAATACAGAACTTCAAAAGAAGCTGACAGGAAATTAACAAGGGCTACTCCATTGCATGTTGTTATCTTCATGGTAGTTGCTTAGATTACCAGACATAGGCATTAATGTTTAGATCAAATTAATTGTTCTTTTCAATGAGCTAACAGAAATTAGTAGCACAATCATCTTAGCTATCTTATATGTATAAAATACATACTATAACATATATAATGGAATATGTAACATTATATATATATATATATATATATATGTATATATATATATATACATGCACACACACAATTTCCTTTTTCCTTTTCTCCTTTCCCCCATTCCAGTTATTATTTCCTTTTTGAGCAGTTTCTTTCCTTTCATAATGTCTGTTGTACCTTTTGGATCATGTTTACTCTTTTAGCTCCTTATACTAAGGAGACAATTTGATGCTTACACATGCAAGTCTGATTTACTTCACCTGTGAGTATGGCCTGTAGTCGCATTTACTGTAAGAGCTTTGTCTTTCTTTATAGCTGAATAACACACCACTGTAATAAAATACCACATCTATTTTATCCATTCCTCCCTTATGGGCATTTGGGCTTTTCCCAAGACATAGCTGTTACAAATAGTGCTGCTATAAACATGGGTGCATATATGTTTCTTTTATTTTTTTTCCTAAAGTCAAAGCATCAAAGGTATAAAAATTAAAACAGAAACACTAAATCTACTGAAAGAGAAAGTATGTAGAACTCTTTAAGACACAAGTATAGACTGAGATTTCATGAACAAAACCTAAACTTCACAGGAAATACTTCAAAGAATCAACAACCAGGATTTCACCTTATTAAATAGCTTTTGTACATCAAAATAAATCACCAACAAAGTGAAAAGAAAGCTCACAAACTGGGAAATAATTTTAGCTGACTGTCTCTCAGACAAGGGGCTTACATCTGAAACGTACAAAGAATTTAAAAATATCAGAGCCCCCCATCCAAAAATGGGTATCTGAGATAAATGCACACTTCTCAGATGAAGAAATATTTTTAATGTTTGAAAATTGCCACACAGTCTTCTATGAGGCCGGCACCGTTTCACATCCCCATGAACAATGTGCAAAGGCTCCAGTCTCTCCACATTCTTGCCAACATTTTTAATTTACTTCTTAGAGTCATCATCCTAATGACTGAGGTGGTGTCTCGTTGCGACTCTGATTTGCCAGTTATGTCAAACATCTTTTCGTGTGCTTATCTATCTGTCTTTCATTTATCTTCTTTCACAAATGTCCATTTAGGTCCTTTGCCCATTTTAGAACAAGGACTTTTATTGTTGAGTCATAGGAGTGGTCCACATAGTTGGGGCATTAACAATTAATACCTGTCTTTGCTATTTTTTTTGTTCTTGAGGCAAAATATCTGACACCCAAATTTACAGGAGAAAAGAAGGCTTATTTAGCTCATAGTCTGTAGAGGTTTTAGTCCATAATCAGCTGGATCTAAGACAATGTAGATGGGGATCACAAGGAGAAAGTTTAGGGTAGGAAGGAGGTACCGAAGCAAAGCAAGGAAAGGAAGACCACAGCTCTTTGTCTCTTACATCTTATTTGGGCTATTTCAGGCAGGTAGCACTCACACCCTTGTGCTAGTGGCCTTGATCTCAGCAGTATCACACAATGAATCACTCCCTAGACCCAGAAACCTCTGAGAAAGCCTCTCCTACGAGTCTATAAGGCTCTGGGAGGACATCTAGGCATAGCCATCATATTTACCTCCAGCCCCCCAAGGACTCATGCACATTCCTTCTGAAAAAGGCATTTAGTCCATCTCTAACAGCTGCTAATGTCTTGACAGTTTCAGCACCACTGAAAAGTCCAAGTTTAAAGTCTTCTCTGAGATCTAAGGCAAACTCTTAGCTCCAAGCTCCTGTACAAATGAAAGGAAAGTTAAGCATTCCCAATGTTCAATGACACAAAATAGACATTTTTATCCCAAAAGTTACAAACAGAAATAGCAAAAAATGGGGACAAAGCAAGACCAAAATCCAGCAGGGCAAGCATTCAATGCCACAGTTCCACTTCTAACATCCCCAGCAATCCGTGGCGAGTCATGCACTTTCAAAGGCTTGGGTGGCCCCACCTCCGTGGCACTGCCAGTGGTTGGCGCTTTCATGTCTTCTCTCTTAGGCCAGCTCTGCTCTCTCTTTGCAAAATATCTGAAAATCCATGCTTTCAGTTTCTCTACACTTCTTAGGCCTCCACTTGCACTCACAAATTCACACATTGCCCTCTCAGGGGAATACTGCCTGACCACCTAGATCTCCCTTTAAAATCTGGGTGGAAGCTTTTCTGGTCCAACAGTACTTGTATTCTGCTTGCACCTAAAACCAGCGGCATGTGCATGATGGCAAGGCTTGCCGCCAGCTGAAGCAGCAACCAACCTTCATTTTCTTCTCTCTTCATTTTCTTTTCCTGCGGCTGTAAGGGTTGATGAGTTGAATGCCTATGAAACACATCTTGAGAAACAACTTCTCTAGGTCAATAACATTCTGCAACTCTCTTTTCAAAGCAAAGTCATTCATTTTCACATCTCTAGGGCTGCAAAGGCTGGGGGCATGCTGGTTCTTGTTATATCCCTGGGTGATTTTTTGTAGTCTTTTTCTGAATGACTTTTTTAAAAACTAGTCTTTTAGCAATCAATTTCTCCTCTGTTCCACATTTTTAGCCTACAACTTTACCAGGGTTTTCTTTATGGCCAAATTGAAAACATTTTAAAACATTCTGCAGCACTCTTTGCTCTTGATTCTCAACATAAATCTTGCTAAAATCCCCCAACAGTAGCCATGCCGCTGTCAACATTAGACTGTTTTGAAATTTCTTCTGCCAGATTCATTAGTCTGTCATCCTTAATCTGTGTCAGGCAAAGTTTCTGGACATGAGCAAAATGCAGACAAACTTTTTGTCCAGTTGAATCACTTGTCATCTGGAGTCCAACCACCAATGCTGGACTTTTTCCCAGAAGAAATCTCCTAGGCTGATTCTTTACTAACATCATTTCTATCCACATTCTTGTCTTCTGAACTCCGATCAGAATCTCCTACCAAATACAGGCTAAGGTGTTCTAGCTCTTTCTTTTTTTCAACTGGCATCTCTGAACATTTCCTAACTCTTCCTCCTTTGATAACCAGTTTCAAAGGCTACTGAGCCACATGGCCAGGTAATGTCACAGCAACAAGCCCACTCCCAGTAAATTCTTATGTTATCTTTTCATTTGTTGACAAAAATGTCTGACACCCACAATTAAATGAGAAAAGCTTTATTTAGTTCAAGTTAGTAGAAGTTTCAGTTCATAAAGCTCACACTAAGGTAACATAATAACACAGAGGAGAAATGGGCAGAAGGCATAAAAGCAAGAAAAGCACAGCTACAGCTCTTTTTATCTTACGTCTTGTTCAGGTTACTTAGGGCAGGCAGCACCCACACCCTTACTGCTAGTGCCCTTGATCTTAGCACTGAACAGTGAATGGACTGTAACACCACACACCGAGGTTCAGACACCTCTGAAAGGCTCCACCTAAAGCTGCATGAGGCTTTGGGCGGACATCTAGATACAGGGCACAATAGTACCTTATCAGACGCGTGACTTAGAAATATCAAATCTAAAAAATGATTGTCAGATCTAATGACATGAAGCCCTTGTCCTGTGTTTTCTTCTACAAGCTGCATGGCCTTTACTTTATATGTAGGTATTTATGTCAAGCTAGTTTTATACATAGTGTTAGATATTAACTCATCTTCCTGCTCTGGGGTGTGTGCATCATTTTACCCAGCACTGGTGTATGAAAAGACAGTCCATTCCCCACTAAGAGGTCAAGGAACCTTTGTCCAAGGGCATGGAGGACAGTCGTGAGCTCCATGTTTGTTCTCTTTGGTCACTATTCTATTCAGTGGTCGTCATGCCTATACTAGACTGTCTTGATTACTATAACTTCGAAAAAATTTTCAAAATCAAGAGGTATGAGTCTTATGTTACATTTTTCTTTTGCAAGGTGGTTTGTGCTATCCATAGTCTGCTGAGATTTCAGATGAAATTTATGACAGAGTTTTCTATTCAGCCAAAAAAAATTCACTGGGACTTTGACAGTGATTGAACCACGTTTGTTGATAGTATTGGAAAACACTGTGACGTTCTGAAGTCCTCCAAGCCTGGATGGGGCTGTGCTTCCGTGCATCTTCTTCACTTTTTTCAGTAATGTTTTGTTATTTTAATCATTCAAATCTTCTACCTCTTTGGTTGATTTAGTACTAAGTATTTTATTTTCAATAGTATTGTAAGTGTAGTTATTTTTATGATTCGCTTCTCAGATTGTGCATTGTTAGTATGTAGAAATGCAACTGATTTTTGCATGCAGACTTTATGGCCTGTAATTTTGATCATTTATCAGTCTATCTAAGGCTTTTCCTTGCTGTTCTAGAACCTTTAGGTTTCCTCTATATAAAAATCATAACATCTGCGAAAACGTTCAGATTTACTTCTTTGTTTCCAATTTGTACGTCTTTTATTTCTTTTGTCTAATTGCTCCGGTTGGAAACTTATAGGACTGTTGAACAGAAAAGGTAAAACTGGGCTCTAAGAGGAAAAGATTGAAGTACTTCACTATTGACTATGATGTTCTCTATAAATTTGTGTGTATGGTGTTTATTACATGGGGGTAGCTTGTTTTAGTCCTAGTTTGTTATCTTTACTTTATCATGAAAAGCTGCTGAATTTTATTTGTCTTTTTTTGCCTTTGTTAAGATAGTCTTATACACCTCCTTTACTTCATTGACTAGCATTTTATATCCCTATTTCTCTATATTTAAATATTCCTAAATTCCAGAATAAGCTCCATTTTATCAGAGTGCTAATCTATTGTGTAGTCTATGGAATTGTTTGCTGGTATTATGTTGGGGATTTATGCACCAGCGTTCACAAGGAATATTGGCCTTCAGTCAGTCCATTGCGGTATCTGTCTGTGGCTTACATGTCAAAGAAAAGGTGGCCTCCTGGACGGTGATTAGAATTATGCCGTCCACATCCAGCTTTTGGGGAAAGTTTTCAAAGTCCTGGCATACTTTCTTCTTTACATGTTTGGTGTCATGAACTTACAAAGCTCCTGTGTTAAGGCTTCTCGTGGTCTAGAGGTTTGATCACCGGTTCATGCTTCTTCCTCCTGGTTACCAGTTCTAATCAGTTGTCCACTTCTTCATAGCTTTTCATGGTTTTGAAGGATTTTCATTTCTGGGAACTTTTCTAGCTGAAAGCATCAGTACTAGTGCTCATTGTTTCATTTTGAATGAGAGTGATTTCTCTCCTTATTCCATGCAGCTAAGTGTTTGTCAGTTTTGTAATCTTTACTAAGACCTACCTGTAGTTTCATTAACTTTTTTCTCTTGTTTTTCCACCTTTATTTATTTATTTATTTATTTTTGTCTTTTTGAGACAGGGTCTCACTATGCAGTTTAGGCTGGCCTTAAGCTCGCTTTGTAGCTCAAGCTGGTCTCGAACTCACAACAATCCTCCTGCCTCAGCCTCCCGAGTGCTGGGATTACAGGCCTGCGTCACCACGCCTGGCTTCCACCTTTATTTTTATTATCTCTGTTCTCATTTTTCTTCTTACTGATAGCCTTGAGGTTTGTTCGTTTGTTTGCATTCTAGTTCCTTAACTTGTAGAGTTAGATTATTGATTTGAAATCTTTCTTGTTATTATGAATGTTAGCATTTATAACTGTGATTCTTCCTGCTTTCACTGCCTCCTGAGTATACAGTATGCTCATTTTCATTCATGTCTGGTATTTTAGTTCCCTTTGAGACTTTTCCTTTATTCTATTGTTATACAGAAGTGTCTTATGAGGGCATGCTGATAGTACTTTGGCTAGGCTTGCACTCAGTCTGCGTAACAATTTGGGAAGCATGGCCACCCCAGTACACTGGCTCTCCCTGCCCACAAGCTAGGGGTGTCTTTCCAATCCCTGATATCTTCTTCAGTCTCTTTTTTCAGAGCACTGTAATTTTCATTGTATCGTTTATTTCCTTTGTTAGATTGATTCCTAAAAATTTCATATTTTTAATGCTATTGTGAAAGACAGTTTTCCCCTAATTTTTTTTCTCAGTGAGTTTGTTATTTGTGTATAGGAAGTTTATTAATTTTTGTAGTGTTGACCCTGTATCTAGCTATGCTACTGAGATGAGTATATACTTCTCAGATGAAGAAATACAAATGGAAAGTAAATATGTGGGAAAAAAAAGTTCAACATCACTGGACACTCAAGAGATGCAAATTAAAACACTGAGCTTCCATTTCACCCCAGAAAGAATGGTTTACAGCAAGCAGTCAGCCAATAACAAATGCTGGAGGGAATGTGGGGAAAAAGGAGCCCTTCTCCTCTGTTGGTGAGAACGTAGACTGGTTCAGCCAATGTGAAAATCAGTGTAGAGATTCCTCTAAATACTAGTATTAGGTGTTCCATTTGACCCAACTATTCCCATTCTTGGTATTTTACTGAAGAATTTAAAGTATTATACCACAGTGACATATGCACCCCAATGTTCATGTTTCTACAAAAATTAATAAACTTGAGACATTTCTAGGTAAGTGGAGTACCTTGAGATCATATCCTTTGTGTGTGTGTGGTACCAGGGAGTGAAGTCAGGACCTTGCGCTTGCCAGGCAGCACTTATTCCACTGAGCTGTCTCCCCAGCCCCTGTGATCATATTCTTAAGTGAAATAAATCAGATACACATGTAAATATTGCATCATTTATCTGGTGTGATAAATCAAAAGTGTAAATAAGGACCAAAGCATATAGCAGGTATTGTGAAATAGGAAGAAATTGTTCCAAAAAAGAAGGGACCAGGTAGTGGAGGAGGGAAAGGAAAAGAGAAAAGCAATAAAATAGTAACAAAACTTTGTAAATAAGGAGGGGTAGAGAGGTTAAAGGGGGGATGGGATTAGAGAAAGAAAGAAAAAGTTGCATCATGTAGTGGTACAAATTCCCTGTGATTCATGCGATCATTTTGTATACCTAAGTCGTACCAATAAACTTAATAAAATAAATGCAAAGGGGAAAAAGCATATTACTTGATTTCCATAATTTTGCACTTCTACATTTATTGATTTCTAAATGCATTCCATTACAGTTGGATAAAATATTTTTGTACTATAGCTACTTGTAAAAATCTACTGAGAATTTGTGGCCTGACACAGTCTGCATTGGAAAGAGCCTGCGTGGTCTTGCTGTTGGGAGGGCATGTGTTCACCTGCTGGATCCAGCCGGCCAGTGTGCGCCTGCTGGGCCTCTGCTCTTCTTCTAATTGCTGTTCTATTCGTCATGCAAAGGGCTGTGCTTAAGTTTCCAGTCATTCCTGCAGAGCTGCAGATTTCTCCCTCCAGTTCTGTTCATTTCTCTTCCATATCCTTAATGGCCTGTCATTAGGGTATAAAGCACATGCATCTCAGCCTCCCCAGTGCTGGGGTTACAGACGGGTCCCACCTCGCCCAGGGTTCTGGAGCCGGTGTAGCATGCAGTGCTGGGGATAAAACCCCGGTCCTCGCGCTTCCAAGCAAGAGCTTAGACCACTGAGCTATCTCCCCAGCCCACTCTTGCTTTTGGTTCACTATTACCAAGAGCTGTTTTCTTCAGTCCTCCTGTGTTCCATTTGTTTCTGTCTGTGGAACTAATATGCATCTCCTGTAGGCAGCACATAGTGCATAAGGAGTCTTTGTCTATTGTGAGAATCTCTGTCATTCCACTGGAGTTTAATCCATTTACATTTAAAATGATTCCTAAGGATACGCTTCTTCCATTTGGATTTCATTTGCTTGGTCTGCTTTTGCTTTTTTGAGACAACGTTTTGTTCCCACAGTTCAGGGTGGCCTTGAATGCATTACATAGCCCAGGCTGCCCTCATATGTGTGCTGATCCTCCTGCCGCAGGGGCTGGAGCTGCAGGCCGGAGACCTTTGCCTGCCTGATATTTATTCTTTTTATATGCTTTATACGTTTTCTCCTAAAGTTCCAAAATCACTGTCTTCTTTAGTTGATTTTTGATAATGAAAGCTTTGAATACCTTTCCATCCTGCATTGTATATATTCTTCAGTTACTGTCCTCATGGTTACCATGAGCATGGCATTGAAATCCTAAGGTCATTTAATGGGAAGTCATCCTTTGAATGACTTTAATTCATATCAGCCTAGCTTCAGCATCACACAGACACCCTCCTTTGCAACGTGAGTCGTCTTTGACCACAGAACGGTGTCCTTGTGCAGTGTCTGTCCAGAAACAAGCCAATCACTCACCTGCGTGCATCATCTTTAATGCAGAAAATGAAATGTGGATGTAAAAACCGAACTTGTACTAGTACTAACTTTGCAACTAGTGATTGTATTTTAAAGCGCCAATCTCATCATTTATGTAGAAAATAAAAAGTGGAACTATACACTTTCGTAGCAATGACCTCAGTTTTTATAACTGCACTTACAGGCACTGAGGCCCTTATTTCTGTACATCTTTCAGCTACTCTCTGTGGTCTTGTCAGTCACCTTGAAGGATGCCTTTATGTGTTTTCTATGGGGTTGGCATTATGGTACCAGACTTCGCCAGCTTTTTCTTACCTTGTAAGATCTTGGGAGCCAAAATGTACAGCTCAACTGTAGAGCATCTGCCTAGCAAATCCAACTTTCTAATATCCAGTGCTTAAAAAAAGGAGAAAGAAGAGGAGAAGGACGAGGAGGAGATAAAAGTGGAAAATATCTTAATTTTTCTTCAATTTTTACAAGAAGAGTTTAGCAGACATAGGAGTCTTAATTATAGCTTGTGATTTTTTCTTTTATCTCTTTGGATGAATCAGCACATTGAACTCTGGCCTCCTCGTTTCTGATGAGAAGCGGCAGATTGCTCACAGGCTGTGGCCTCCTGTCCTCAAGCAGTCTCCGAGCTTATCTTTCTGGACGGTGCTGAGCTTTGTGGCTATGAATTTTGTATCTTTCATCCAAGTTGAAGAGCCATGGACAGTGTTTTCCTCACACACCCTCTCTGCTCTTTTCTTTTCCCTTCCTTTTGAAGCTCCCTCTTGTGCACTGATCTGCTTGGCCATGCCAACAGTTCTTGTGGTCCCTGGGGTGCTGCTTGCTTTTCTGCAGTCCTTCTTCTTTCTTCCCCCAAGCCTGGTCATTTCTCAGGTGACCTTCTCTCATGGTGATGGACCCCACAGCCTGTGCGCTTTCCTCCAGTGAATTGGTCACCTCAGTTTTTCTTTCCAGCTCAGAGTTCCCTTGTTTGTTTTCAGGCCTTCTACTTATTGGTCTTCCTAGTTTTTCATAATCATTGCCTTTCTCCACCTCTTCCTTTTTTCTGTCTGTGTCTCTAAGTTTTAAAGTCTTTGTCTAGCAGGTCAGCCATCAAGGCTCTTCCGAGGGCCGTTTCTGTAGGTTTGCTTGGTTCTGGCTCTGTTCTCTTCACCTTCAACGGATCATGCTTTCCCCATTTCTTTTGCAGACCTGTGATTTATTGCTTTTCTTTTTCCTGTTGTTGTTGTTCTTATTGTTAAGAACTAGACATTTAGGCCTAAAAATAAAGGAACTCAGCAAATCACATTTTCTTCTGTTCCCAAAGATTAGAGTTTGGCTGCTGCTTGTGCTTAGTTTTTATAAAACCACTGTTTGTGTTAGGGCCAGCCTGAGGCAAAGCTCAAAGGTCTTCTTGGCTTTCCCAACAACGATGCACCTTTCTCCTGTTTGCATGGTCCCTTCTTATGCTTCCTGCGTATGCAGACAAGTTTGAATGTCCTGTTCTTTAATCTCTTGTTCACCAGCAAGGTAAAAGTTAAAGGAAGAGGACAAGGATAGTGACTTCTTAAAATTTTGTGGAAGCTATTGCAGTGGGGGAGGAGGGGCCTGGGACAAGGGACGCAACGCTGCCTGGCCTCCCCCAGCCTGCAGGTGTTCGCTGGTTCTTTCGCCTCAGTGACAAAGAAGATGACTAAGGCAGGGGTCTCACCCGTGGCCTCACCGAAGCCTAACCGGTCCCCAAGGCACCATCTTTACGGGGCTTAGTGGTTACGGCTCCAGCATGTAAAGCTCAGGAGTGGGCTGACACATTGCAGTGAGCAAATCAGCGGCAGGGTACAGCCCTGCGAGCACCGGAGGTTAGGTTTGCTAAAAACTGTCTCAATCCAAAGGGACCCATAGCAAGGTGGTTCTTTAAAATACACAAATACAGCAGGAGTCCTGGTCAGTCCCTTCTTTTAGCACTCATGGTGTATCACGTACTCTAAGTGTACTTCTAACATAATAAACAATTTAATGTTCATCAAATTCTTATTTTAGAGGTGTAAGATGTGACCCATAGAAGTCACATAAGCAGCCTGGGGTCACACAGGAAGAGGTGGAACTAACACCTGAAAGCAGACTCTGGGCCTGGGCGTCAGCTCTGTGTGTCCTGCTTCACAGAGCACCCAGAAAGGAGCAACCCCACGCTGTTATCATGTGAGCTCCTGAGAAGGCAAAGGCCCACAAGTAGAGCGAATCCCGGGGAGCGCCCTGCCTGGAGGTGCGTGGGCTGCATGCCAACCTCGAGGCCAGAATCAGCACACAGGGACTGGACACTCGCTTCCCAACAGGAAGAAGCAAGGTTTGAAGCAACCAGAGCAATAAGAACAGCAAAATACTCCACTGGCCCCCATTCTTTCTGTTGATCTACACCAATAGAATGGTGAGGCAGGCACCAGTCCACAGGCTGGGAAAATACAGCTGTCAGGATGCAGTGGCTCAGCTGCCGTAGCTCTCTGCATTCTGAGGTAAAACCAGGCTAATTCCTGGGATTCTAACTATAAAAGCAATAAATGCCATAACTAGCCCAGTAGATAGTTTCCAACTATAGCTAGTTACAAGTTTCTTCATTTAGTCTTCAAATTGGGGGGAAAAAGTTCCTGGGACAGCCATGACAGGGAAACACAAGGATCTTACTGCTGCTGCAGCCCAAGGGTCTCCTTTCTAATCTCTGTTTGCACCTGCCATGCCCATTTTGCTTGTGGAACCATAAATTCTCTAGTTTTAGGGTTGATTTTCATAGCATGCATATATTCTGTGCAGCTCCCACTTAGCCTAGCCAGAACTTCACAGGCAGAAAAATGAAAGCCAAGCCCTCACTCAGTGAGCCAACCATGTACAGCGGGAACAGGTGTAAAAACAATGTGTAGCTTTTGCCGTGTCCATATAACTTCAAGGTAGAAGAAATATAATTATCGCACTCAGTGGATCAGACCTGGGAGTCTCTTAGCCATCTGCAGCCTGGACGCCTTTTGATAGACATGAATATCACACACCCAAGGCTCCTAGGATCAACCCCTTGCTGGGAGCTGATCCCGTCCCCCCTTTTTCCATTAAGTGTCAATGCAAATTCCAGTACGAGCTGTCTACATACCGCTACATGGTGTCACCTGTAAGTCTTTGCTTTAACTCAATTCTGTTATAAGAATTGATGCTAAAAAAGGTTTCAACTGTCAAATTCAAACACTGACACCACCTTTATAACCCTCCCATCCATTCTGTCACTGCACCAATGGAAGGTAGGGTCTGCTAATGACCCCACCCAGGAAGGAACGTGCCCACTTCGAGAATCAGGCAGAGTAGGCTCGGAAATAATGCCGCTCATCACAGACTCCCTGCCAGCCATGTGTCATTTCTGCCTCGTTTCCTCAAGGTAGTGTCAGGTGTAAATGATCAACAGTAAAACTTTATTAGGTGGTTACAGCAAGCCCTAGGACAGGTGTGGAGGAGCATGGTCCTTGCTTTATTTCCCAGCATGGAGTCAGTGCTCAGCAAATGTGATGCGTGGTCATGTGAACTGCAGGGTGACAGACGGCTGCTGAAACTGTGACATGGGGAAATGATGGGTGGATGCACAGAGAGGCGGCAGCTATGACGTTTCCAGTGAATGCTGTAAATCACAGCTGAATTTCCAAGCCTCGTTCTCTGCTCCTGCTGTGTAGTATCATGGCAGAGCCAGGAAGTCCAAGCCTGCCAAGAATCCACCAGCAGGCCAGCAGGACCCAATCCAACCCTCCCCCAAGCCAGCTCTTGCAAAGGAACAGCATTTGTGACCCAAGACGAAGAGGAGCATAAAAGTGAAGCTCTCAGGAGGGGCATTTGAGGTCGCCTGGGGCTTTCAGGCTCCCAAGGAAAGGGCTTATGTCACTTAAATATTGGCTGTTTAGATTGGGATTACATGGGTAAAGCAGCATGGAGCTTTGCTGATGCTCCAAGGAGGGAAGCTGTGGCTGTTTGTTTGGACAGGAAGCCAGTGCCTGCCCTGTAGCCCAGGCTGAGTGTTTCGTAACCGGGGATGCTCGGGTCCACGCTGGAGATGTGTGACCACAGAAACAATTTGAAAAATGGAAGGAGGTGAGGAGGGGGAGCCTGGAAACCGTTCAGTTCACCACAGGCTCCCTAGCCATGTGTTTCATGACACTAAACACTCCAAGAAGAATGCGGCATTCAAGGACGGAAGGCTGTGACCAAGTCACGGAGTGAGGCCAACTCCTTTCGGGCTTCCTGCGTACAGAAGGCCACGCGCTTCAGCCGGTGGGACTGTGCTTTGCACATTAGCTGCATGTGGAAGGATACTTGTATCTCTTTCTTAAAAGCCAAATTTGATGTCACCAAATAGCATCAAAGGCACTCTGCCCCAGCAGGAGACACTGTTTCGAAGGACATTCACTGTTCATCACAAGTGCTACGGGAAGGGGTGGAAGCAGAAATAAAAACAACGTAGGCTCTCCGCTAAGGTGCACCGAACAGCAGGAAAGCGGTCAGAAAAGGCACGGCATGGCCGGTGCGGAGCGTGGCGAGCTCCAGCACCCGTGCTGACACTGCTCTCCCAGGCCGGTGGCAGGGAAACAGAGAAGACAAATACAAATTGCTAATTTATTGTGGTATGAGACTTAGAAAATGATGACAGAGAAATTTTGAATTAAAGCAGAAGCCTATTTGTTCAGGGGAAAGATATTTAAGACATCTGCAAGGGAGGTATTCCTCAATTATTTTTAAAGACATTGTTTTTCATTTGCAAAATAGCAATTTTACATCTGTGTTGTGAAGTCCCTTGACCTCAGGCGCTGCACCCGTGATTGATCAGTTGGTAAATCACAAAGTTGTGCCTCAGTGGGGTCTGACTCACTTACTGAGCTCAGTTCACTTTGGAGGAAAAGTGTCCACATGGCGCCTTTAAAGTTTTCCCCCAATTTTATTTTCTAAACAACTAATGCATTCATCTTTTCAAAGTAATCACCACTTTCAAACGAGATAGGAATGAAAGACTGAATTCAGACCTGCATAAATGAAAAACCATTATCTTAGTTTAATGTCCCTGACATTTTAAAGAATGATGAGGCAGAAAAGACAGGATTGGAAATTTTCTGATAGCCCTGCCAGCTTCGAGTTGGAACACAGAATCCAAGACCAGCGCCCTGTGCCCCGGGACTTCCTGTGCCCTGGCCTGTTCCAAGGACCTCACCACGCTCTGGAGGCGTCACGCTTGCCACTGTCAGTGAGTTTGCGTCCTCGAGCAGAACAGCAGGATCTCATTCCTTCTCTATGAACTAAACATTACACCTCTGCCTCACCCTTTGGAGATGCTGCTGAACATAAAACACTTGCTAGGAACATCCTGTCATGGGGCAGAGAAACTCCAGGAACCTCCACATTGCATGTAATACACCAGAAAATAGGGGACAAGGGTGGTCTTCCAGGTAAGGAATGAAGGATCGGAGACCAGGAGTTGGGCCTCCACCTCCCCATCACAGAGAAGGTTAGTTATTCATTCAACAAACATCCACTGAGTGCTGCTTCTTGAGCATCTGCTCAATGAGAAGACGAAGGTGACAGTGGCCTGGCCATTTCCCTAGATTGTTGCGGTTAGTGGGGCAGCATGCACCGGCCTGCAGGGTGCCCATGCACCCGCCACGTGCACCGCCTCTTCCTTGAGGTAAGACTACAGTTTGCACTTAGGAACAGGCTTTGTCCAGAAGGTCCCAACCCATGCCCATGGCTCCCAGAGTTTCACCTGTCTTGTCTTCCAGCAGATTGCTTCTGTTTTAACACGTAGATCTTCGATCCATTTGATTTTAGTTCAGTACGTGGCAAGAGAGCTACAGCTCTAGATTCAAGCTTCGGCATGTGTGTGGCTAGCTTTCCCAGCACCATTTGTTAAAGAGGCAGTCTTTCCTCTGGTGTAGGGTTCCTGGGTCAAGGATCAGGAGGCTGAATCCATGCATGGTTGGGTTGGATCTGCATGCTATTCTACAGAGACAAATGTCTGTTTTTGTGGCAGTACCACATTGTCCTGTCACTGGAGCTCTGTAGTGTAACTTCATACCTGGGATTGTGAGGTACTCCCTCTGCTCTTCTAACTTGGGATCACTTGCTCTTGGGGTCTCTTCTGGCTCCCTGTGAATTTAAGATTGCTTTTCCTAGTTCTGTGAAGAACGCGGCTGGTGTTTTGACTGAGCTCACATTAAGTCAGTTTCAGAAGTGCGGCTATTTCGAGTGTTGGTTCTGCTTATCCACGAACAGGGGCTGTCTTCTCACTTTCTGAGGCTCTCTTCAGTTTCTCATTTTTTCAGAGTGCTGTGGGATTTTTCATAGAGATCTTTTACTTCCAAGAAATAACATCAAGAATCAACAGATGGGATTATATCAAACTTAAAAACTTTCTGCACAGCAAAGGAAATAACCAACAAAATGGAAAAAATAAAAAAGACATACAGAATTGGGGAAAAAAGCTTTGCCAGCTTCAGCTTGGACAGAGGACTAATATTTGGAATATTAAAACACTTAAAAACATTAACTACCCTAAATAAAAGACCCAATCAAGAGCCGGGCATGGTGGCGCATGCCTGTAATCCCAGCACTCGGGAGGCTGAGGCAGGAGGATTGCTGTGAGTTCGAGACCAGCTGGAGCTACAAAGTGAGCTTAAGGCCAGCCTGAACTGCATAGTGAGACCCTGTCTCAAAAAGACAAAAAAAAAAAAAAAAAAGACCCAATCAAAGCCAATACACACAGGGCTAGCGTTGCTGATCAATAAAGAAATGCAAGCTAAAGCAGCGCTGAGATTCCGTCTAGCTCCAGAAAGAGCAGCAGCCACCAAAAATTAAAAACTAGAAAATGCCGGTGAGTCTGCCCTGCAAAGGAAGCCACCCACGTGGCTGGTGGGGTTACAAATTATGGCCACAGCTGTGCAAATCGGGATGGAGATTTCTCAAAACACTAAGCATACAAATTCCACTCAGCGCAGCTATTCCCCTACTAGGTATCTTCCTGAGGCGCAGACACCAACCCGCCTGTAGCAGCACAATTCGTAATAACTAAATCCTGGAATCAGCCTCGGTGTTTGTCAACGGACGCATGAATAAAGAAATGTGGCATTTATACACGATGGAGTACTACTCTGCCGCAAAGAAGAATAAACTTGAGTCACTTTAGGAAAAAAGGGTGCTCCTTGAGACCATACCACTAAGTGAACGAGTCTGACGCGCAAGCTTAAACATCACACAGCTTCTCTTACATTAAAACCCAAAGCATGAATAAATTAAAGAGCAAAATAAAAGGCAGATAACAGGAAGCGGGGAAACAGCTCTTGCACCTGAGAAGAGGAGCAGATGGGGTTGTGGAAGAGCTGAGACGAGTCTGCACACAAAGGAAGGCGCGTTGCGCTCCGCACGTGCGCAAGCAAATGCAGAGGCCCTTCGGGCTCGAAAGCAGCCGCTGCGGAGCTGGAGTTCACGCGCGGGCCGAGGAGGCGCCTGCGTGCCAGAGGCGCCCACTTCCTAGGGTGGCGCGTGACTCCGCTCCGTAAGGGTCAGCAGGCTTCGCCGGGGCTACAAATTATGGCAACAGCTGCGCAAATCGGGATGCTGCGTCCGCGCAGACACAGCGCCCAGCTGTCCCGGCAGCCACGCCAGGGCCCTGGCTGCACCACAGGGCGAGTCCTCGGCCCTGCACCCCTGCTGTGCGGCCTTGCGCCTCCGCCACGGTCCCTCTTGGCTGTCACTTGGGTGTGCCGGCGCGACCTCGCAGAGCGAAGGGCGCACTTCAGGGAGACCCCCAAAACCGTGAAAGTGGGGCGTGGCGCGAGCATTGCCCGGGGCTGGGGAAGCACAAGCGTTCCCGTCTTCCCATCTAGGTGAGAGTGAACCTCTGAGGGTGCTCTCCAGAGAGCAGCAGGGCGGGCTGGCTCTCCTCTCACCTCTCGTTGCCTGCTCTCAGAGCAGCCAGGCCCGGCAGGAGCCTTCCGGCTGGCAGGAAAGGAAAGCGGGCTCCAGCCAGCGCCTGCGCCACCTGCCTCGCCCTCCAGGCCCCTGGCAGACCGCCGACTTCTTCCTGCTGGGTCCCATACAGCGCAGAAGAGTCGGGGGTCCTCCCCTCTCCCCCCACCCCTCCACTCCCATCCTCCTCCTCTCCCCTCCCCCTCTCCTCCCCCTCCCCCTCCCTCTCC
>PVKA01034302.1:0-16641 GCA_004027165.1 Ctenomys sociabilis
TTTTTTTTTTTTTTTTTTTGTCTTTTTGAGACAGGGTCTTACTATGCAGTTCAGGCTGGCCTTAAGCTCACTTTGTAGCTCAGGTTGGTCTCGAACTTACAACAATCCTCCTGTCTCAGCCTCCCAAGTGCTGGGATTACAGGCCTGCGCCACCATGCCCGGCTCAGGAGGAACTCTTGAAGACATAGGGTTAGGCAAAGAGTTCATGAGTAAACATGTATTCACACAGGAAGCACATGAATGAATTAACAACTGGGACCAGCTCTTATTGAGAAGTTTTTGCATGTCAAAAGAAATTATGAACAAAGTGAAAAGACAGCCCACAAATTTCAAAAAAATCTTAACTAATAAGTACTCAGACAAAGGTCTGCTCTCTAGAATTTATACAGACCTAAAACACATTAGGGCCCTCAAATTTAAAGACCCAATCCAGAAATGGGCATCTCAGATGAATATACACTTCTCAAAGGACAAAATTAAAGAAGTGAATAACTAATGAAAAAATTCTCCACATCACTAGCCATCCATGAAATGTGAGTTAAAACAACACTGAGACACCATGTCACTCCAGAAAGAATGTGTATCATAAAGAAATCAACCAACAACAAATGCTGGAGAGGATGTAGGGAAAAGGGAACACTTCTCCACTGCTGGTGGGAATGTAGACTGGTGCAACCATTGTGGAGATCAGTGTGGAGACTCCTCACAAAAGTAGGACTGGAAATCCCATTCAAGCCGGCTATCCCCCTACTGGGAATTTTCCTGGAGGAACTGAAAACATCATATCATAGTGATATATGTGTACCTATGTTTATAGCAGCATAATTTGTGATAGCCAAATCTTGGAAACAACCAAGATGCCCGTCACATGAGGAATGGTTGACAAAGATGTGGTATTTTTATACATGGAATATCACTTAGCTATAAAGAATAATAAACTTGAAGCATTTATATTGAAGTGGCTGCCACTTGAACATATACTCATAAGTGAAATAAACCAGACACACATGTGCAAATATCAAATAGTCTCCCTAATATAAGAAATAAAAAGAAGAAATACAAATAGAAAGGTATAACAACTAAAAGGAACATAGACAGGGTAAACTGAACTGTATATGTTGCAGGGTAATAATAAGTTTCTCTTTCTGGATGGTCAACAACCTAAGTTTGCAGATCAAACATTGGAGAAATGGAAGGGCCGCAAGGTCAGCCAACATTTTGGCCATAGCCTTTCAAGGTCAGTAAAGACTCATGACATAGGAGAACCTGTACTGCAACATCATGGAAATCAGTTGTGCCCCAAATTTTCTGATCAAGGAGATTATGGAGCCAGAGAGGAAAGAGATTGGTGATGTATAGTGTGCCTGGGGAGAGTCACATGGAGAGAAACCTTTCTCTCAGGCTTTCACAGAGAGCAAATTGGTCAAGCAATGGCTGTGACTCATCCACATGGCTGACACTAACAAAGGATCTACAAAGTAAGGTACAGGGTTGCAGGATAAACCCTAAGGGGACTTGACTGACTTCATCAGATACAAAAGTTACATTTTTTTGTTATATAGGTCTTGCTTTATCTCAGTCTTAACCATCCAGCAGAAAAGTATAAATATGAGGTATATAAAATAAAGCCATAATAATATGCCGAGCTGTAAATGGCTCTAGTCAACAACTTCTTCGGATAACCCACTACTATTGTGGATTGTTTTGCTGAATTCAAGCACCTATAATAATTGAATACTCATCTCTAACAGGACCAAACAAAAAAAGGGGATACAAAGGAAGGGCCATTCTGTGTTTGCATGAACAATACAGTTAGGATAAATATACAGTACTTTTGTATAATTCTATGAGAAGAAAGATTTGCACTAATCGTGTTTGGACAGGATATCCTGTCTGCTTCTTGTACTATGGATAACCACTAGGAAGACAACAATATAAAAAGCATTAATTATTGAAACTGTACTATAAATCAGCTTTTTAAAAAAAGGTATATAGCTACATTTTCTTAATTCAATGAATACAGGGATCTGCTCTGATAGTGTTTGTAAATAGAATATCATGTCTGCACCTTGTACAACAAATAACCACTATGAAAACAATATGCAATGTATTAATTATTGAATCTGCTCTACTAATTTGATTTGATACTGTCTCATTGCTATTTCTTCTTCAATAGAATTATGGAAAATAAAATAAACATGAAGAAAAAAATTGTATAATTTCAGTAGCAGTTCATTTCCACATCCTCACCAATACTTGTTACTTTTTTCTTTGTAGAATAGTTATCATTCTCAGGCCTGCGAGATAGCTCAGTGGACTAAGCACCTACTTAGGCAAGCACAGGGATTGGGGTTTGATCCATGGTAGCATATGCTGTACCAGCCCCGCCTTCAGGGCACACTGAGCTGGCCAGTGAAGCATGTTTGTAATGTTAGTGCTGGGGAGGCTGAAAAGAAGGAGGATAGCTATGAGTCTGAGCTGTGTACTGAGACCCTGTACCAAATACATAATTTTTTTGTTTATAAAGAATAGTCATCATTCTAATAGGTATGAAGTGGAATCTCATTGCAACTTTTTTGATTTCTTTTCTGTAATTACAAGTGATACTTAACATCTTTTCACATATTTTTTGGTTATTTATATATCATCCTCAGAGAAAATTCTATTTTACTCCTTTGTATATTTTGAATTGGGTTACTATTTATTGTTCTGCGGTAGAAGTTCTTTATATATACTGTATATTAATCCCACACCAGGTAAGTGAGTTACAAATATTATCTTTCATTATGTGGGCTGTATATTTGGATTTCATACCAGATATATCTGTTTTAACTTTTAACCATCCTAACCTCTGAGAGCTTCCCAGGAAGGGTCAGGTATATTCACTCTATTTTGTTGATTTTTTCAGGCACCTGAATTTGGGTAGATTCACGTCCCTAAAGCTGGGCTGTAAGTTCTTAACATTTGTGTGATGAAGAGTTGGAAACCACCTGTTATTGGATTCTCCTATGAATTTTGGTAGTTTCTTTGCTATCAGTTAAACCTATTTGCACTTGGATGATGCATTCTTGAATACAGCCATTTACCTAAAACTTTACTATTAGTCTATTTAGAGTATTTGCAATACTAATAATAGATCTAATAATATGTCTAGTAGTCTCAGGCTGTTTACAAATCTGGAGACAATAAAATGATTGGATTTCTTTGTGGAGGCCTTAAAGTCTCTAAGATAATTTAGCATTTTTTGAGCATCTACCTGCAGACTTCATGGGGCTGCTATTACTGAGCTTAGAAAGGTGGCTCTTTATGGCTGTAGAAAAGGCATCATGATTACTGTTCCTCCCCAAAGGTTTACACAAAATCTATGAGATTCAATTCATTTGAGTTTTTTTAAAAGCATTTTTCTCTCCCCTTTTACAAGAAATGTGTATTAAAATCATCATCCCTTTGTCTTCACATCATATTCAAGCATTTCAGTTGCTAGGAAGAACAGCTTCCGTTGTCCACGGTGTTCACCTATTTGTGAGTAAATGATCTTGTCCACACTTGGGGGACTTTCAGCTATTCTTTCTTTGAGCAGCATTTTTTTTATGTCCTTTGTGCTATCTTCTGACTTTTCATAAGTTTCCATTAATCTTATGTTACTCTTCTTTGCATCATCTAGCAGCTGTTGGGTTGATTTTTTTTTTTTTTTTTTTTTTTTTTTTTTTTTTTTTTTTTTTTTTTTTTTTTTTTTTTTTTTTTTTTTTTTTTTTTTTTTTTTTTTTTTTTTTTTTTTTTTTTTTTTTTTTTTTTTTTTTTTTTTTTTTTTTTTTTTTTTTTTTTTTTTTTTTGTGGTTCCTGCTACTTTTAAGAAATCTTTCATTTGATGTTCGCTAACCACAAGCCTGGCTTCTGGACCTGATATTCTGTCTTTATACTGGTTGATTCTGCTGCATAAATTTTCAGTAGAATTTTTAATTTGATCATGGTATTATTTGTGACTTCCAGTCAACCCAGGTGTTGGCCTATAAAGAAGAACAACTAATCACGACTATGGAACCATGGCTAACGTAGTACAATCAGTAATAATAATAGTAACAAGCATAGTCTAGAAAATGACAGGCTATGATAACTGTCAACTTACTGCCTCCAACCATAATGTACAAAATTTATAGTTATATAACACAATCTAAAATAAATCAAAGGGCCAGCCAGATAGCTCAGGAGACTAAAGCACCTGCTTAGGCAGAGGGCAGTAGCCAGGGTTTGGCCCCTGGTGTTCCATTCTGGCCCCACCCTCGAGGTGCTCTGAGGTGGCAATTGAGACTGGTTGTGGTGGCACGTGCGTATAATACCAGCACTTGGGAGGCTGAAAACAGGAAGATCACTACATGTTCAGTCTACATAGTGAGACCCTGTAGATCTTGTACTAAATACATAAAAAAATAAAAGAAATATATACAGTAAATATCCACTCACTAGGGCAATTTTACCCTCAAGGAGGAAAGTTTTAAAAGGGATAAGAGGAAAAAATAGAGAAATAAGAAAAAGAGATTAGAATCAAGTTTGCAGGAAAGAGGAAGATTATCCAAGCTTTACAAAACTAGAAGAAGAAGAAGAAGAAGAAGAAGAAGAAGAAGAAGAAGAAGAAGAAGAAGAAGAAGAAGAAGAAGAAGAAGAAGAAGAAGAAGAAGAAGAAGAACCAAAAAACAATAAACACAACAAAAAACTAAAATCTATTTCACATTCATGGAAAAGAAAAGATAATCCCAAGAATTACAAAGCAAACAAACAAACAAACAAAAACTTCAAAAAACAAAAACACCCAACCAAACAAACAAAAGCAGAAAAATAAACAACCCCCCCTCCCCCAAAGATTTCTCTGTGATTTAACCTGTAAAATCTTCCGGAATTTAGCATTTCGTGGAGGTGTCTAGTTTAGGCTACTGCTGTCATTGGTGGATGAAGGAGGCAGATGAGCCTGCAGATCCATGCTGGACAATCTCGGCAAACCCGCAGTAGTATTAGGTGGCACGCTAGGTAATCCCAGCTAGCCTGCAGCAGGAATAGGGCAGGGTGCTGATTCTGCTGATGTCAATGCCACAGGAGTTGAGGCTGATCCTGGCCTTTGGTTGTGGGACTAAGGTGTGAGTTATTCAGCCTACAATACTCTAGGTGTCGCTTGCAGGCCTGACTATGACTCCCTGCCCCTGGATGTCTCTGTGGTTGTCCCTTGCCCAATAACTCGGATTTCAACACACAGCTGCTCCAAGTCCCAGGTTTAGTTGATCCCTTCCTAAAATTGCATCTGGCCAAGGGCCTTTTCCAGGGGATGGCAGTTGCCTGGACTGGAGTTACCAGCTACTGTAGTGCATAGCACCCACTGCTCTGTGGCACTGGTGTATTTCTCCCTGGAGTCCCCTGGAGTCATCTGCTTTCTCTGTGCCTGTAGATTTGACCCTTCTCTCTCAGGCCTCAAGCCGGGAGCTGGAAAGAAAGTGCAGTTTTCACCTTTCTTTTTTCTGCATTGCACTTTATTTCTTCATTTTCTCTCTTAGCTCCAACTTTCTCTTCAGATCCTTCTTGGGTCCTGGGGATCCACCTCTCTCCTTTTCTCCCCCAAGTTATTTTCTAGTGTTTAGATTCCAAATCTTAGAGAGCTTGATTTGTTGTTGCCATCCCTCTGCCATCATCCTGGAAATCTAAGAAGCAACCTTAATTTAAAAAAGTCAAGACAGCATTTCTGAAGAAAGAAAGGTTTTAAAGCCAACTCAACATCAAATGGTGACATAGGTATGAAAAGTGGGAGCTTTGTCTTACTGATTGCTAAAGTAGAATGGGTACTAAATTTCATTAGTTAAAAAAAAATACAGAAATGAGTCAAAGGGACCCTGTCAAAAGACTAGCATTTAGGCCTGATCAGATAGCTCAGTATATTAAAGTGCCTGCTTAGGCAGAGTGCAGCTGCTGGGGTTCGATTCCCAGTGTGCTGTGCCAGCTCTACCCCCGGGGTGCACTGAGATGGCAATTGAGACTGGGTATTGTGGTGTGCATCTGTAATCCTAGTGCTTGGGAGGCTGAAAACAGGAGGATCACTAGAAGTCTTATCTACATAGTGAGACCCTATAGACCCTCTACCAAATACGTCAAAAAAAAAAAAAAAAATTAAAAAAAAAAAAAAAAAAGACTAGCGTTTAGTTTGTAGTTTGTTTAAATTTAGGCCTAAACCTTCTTTCTTGGGAAATCAGGGTTTTCTGATGTGAAATTCTAAATACATGGCTTTGGCTTTTATTTTTAAACAATGATATACTTTCTTGTTGTCTTTGTGGCTTTCTGTCACTGGGACTCAATATGGGACATCCACTCCTTCACAGGTAGAGGTTTACCCTACTCATGCTTCAGTAATCTCAGTCTGGCATGGTCAGCTGGTGCTAAGACAGGATGGCAGGACAGGGGCAGAAAGCCTGCTCACCTCACAGAAGCCAGGAAGCAGAGAATGACGGGGGACCCAGGAAGTGAGGTATCTTCCCAGGCCATGCCCCCATGACCACCTCTTCCCGCCAGACTCTACCTCTCAACGGCACACTTAGCTATAGCACTCCCGTGGTTCAATTGCATGACCTATGCATGGGTGCAAATTTAGGGGACATCTAAAAAGAAACCATAGACATTATTAAGTCAAAAGCTTTAGAAAGGAGCAATGTCTCTAACAGAAGGTTAGTTCAACTGAGTACTGGTCATAGATATATGCACAAATGTATCACTTATTTATACAATATTGTGTATGTGCATAGGAAAGCTGAGGTCTGTTTTTAACAATATTTTATGAAAACAATTTATTTGTGGAGCAATTTAATTAACATAATTCCTGCATTTACTTATTAGTATATGCCCTATTCAACATCTGAAAGGAACCAAAATAAGAATTTGTATTTTTGCCATATTAGTTTTTTGGGTGGCAGCTGTTACCAACAGCAGGAATCCTGCATTGCTGGAAGTTTGTTTTCTGAACACTGCTAATGTGGTGACAAATATTTTTGCTATATTCTGTTTGGTAAAAATCAAATATGAGTGGGCCTAAGTCCTTATGTTGGCAACTCTCTTCAGGGTGGGGGGCCACCTTTGCTCATCTTGAAGACCCACAGAGGAACAAGTCTTGGTATGGTGAGTTCACAAAGTGTAACTACTTTGGTTTTCCAAGGTCACTAGCCAGATGCAACATAATTCCTTTTTCCATCTCTCACTCTTTTTTTTTTTTAGTGGGGGCTCCAGGGATTGAACCCCGGCTAGGGTTAAACGCTGAGCTACACCCCAGACTTTTTTTTTTTTTTTTTTTGAGACAGACTCTCATTAAGTTACTGAGTTACCCACACTGGAATTGAATTTGTAATCTTCATGTCTCAGCCTCCAAACTGCTGGGAAAAAAAAAATATGTGTAAGGCCAGTCAGTCCATCTTTTTGGTCTCTGTACTGATGTTTAGCATGACTACAGTTGTCTTAGGGGGCCTTCTCCTTCTTTTTAGTTCTCATATTCAGTAGTTCCACTATAGATGAATATTATTGAACTTGTTTATGACTGTTCAAAATGAAAATGTTTGTGTGGCACTAAGCTTTTAAAAATAAATGCATTAGAGAGAATTAAGCTATGTTAGCACAATGTCATCACCGAAGTGGCCTAAGATGGGATGAAATCAGTGCTTCCACACACAAGCAGCCATGAGAAAGTGCTTTCCAAGGAAAACATGACTGAGTCTCCCTTCTGGTTCGCATCTGACCTCAGGACAAAGCTCTTGCTCATCTGAAATGCCCAGGAGCCAGCTCAGGGTGAGGGGTGGTGTGAGTGTTCCCAACGTGGTGCTGGTCACTGCCTGCATGTTCCAGTGGTCCCCAGGAGCACAGCTCAGCTGCCGCCCTCCGCTCCTGCCATTATTTCCCTCCTGCCAGCTGCGTCCAAGCAAGCAGCCAGGCCTGCGTTTCATCCAGGGCCGATGCGATTTCACATGACTTTGGCTGTCAGAGCCACCATCAGAAAATGATTATTCAGTCTGTTCAACAGCTGGGAAGGAGCTGTCAGGGTTGTGTACAGTGGAAGACGATGCCCTGGGCAGTGAAGCCCTTTACACTGGTAGATCTGGTTAGGGACGCAAGGGGGAACACAGGCTGGGTTTTAAACTTGCCTCTTGCTGCACTCTCCTCGCCATGTCTGAATCAGCATGTGTCTTCGTATTGGAGCTCATCTGGTTCCTCTCCTTGTACTGAATTCTGAGTGAATGCTGCGATGCCCTCAGTGATCCCCCCCAGGGAAGTGTGGCTTCCATCTCATTTTTCTAGAGTTCTAAAAGTTATATGTTGAACAGCCAGGTGCTCTCCCAACCCCAGAATGGCCCTGGAGCTGCTCCAGTGATGGTGGTATTCTCAAACTCCATTCAGTATCCAAAGAAATAGTTCACTTTCAAAGAATGGTCTTTCTACTGGGGGCTGTTTGTCCTCTCTCTGCTGAGCGTTTCCTGGATTCTGGTTGGTCTTTCCATGTATCACAATTGTCGTTACTCCTTCATTTTAAAGGATCTGCACTGTTCCCTCTGTCCAGGGCTTAGAAGCTCACTGCATGTTAGCCCAGGTCCCACACTGAGGCCTGACTGAGCAACGGGATGGGCCATCTTTGATTTCTTTGTGTGAGTCTCACGGCTTTGCAAATAAAGTGAACATTTTTACAATGATACTCAAATGCTGTACCATGCATGGAAGGTTAATTTTATGTGCCAACCTGATTGTGCTCTAGGATGTCCAGAGAGCTGGTAAAATATTATTTCCAGATATGTCTATGAGAATTTTTCCAGAATAGATAAGCTTTTGAGTCAGTGGACTGAACAAAGCAGAGCACCCTTATCCACATGGGAAAGCATCGTCCAATCCATGGAGGGACTAGAAGACCAAAAAGGCAGAGGAAAGAAGACTTTTTCTCTGTCTCTGTTTGAATTGGGGTGTTCATCTTCACCTGCCCTTGGGCCTCACTGGTCCTGATTCTCAGGCCTGTGCAGTTGGACTAGCACTTACCCATTGACCCCCTGGTTCTCATTCCCTGGCTTTGCCCTGGAATTACAGCACTATCTTCCATGGGCTTGCAGCCGATCACTCATAATAACTCTTCTTTTCTATGTCTGTCTATGTCTGTGTCAGTGTCCGTGTCTGTGTAGCCCATTGGTCTGTTTGTCTGGAAAATCCTGATTGGTCTATGTTAGGCCAACTTCTCCATGCCTTGCAGTTGCCCTCTCACTCATTTCACACCTTATTTCCTTGCCTTTGCACTCACTGTCCTTTCAGATTTGGATGTCTTCCCTACCTGTTACCTTTGTGCATGTTGTACTCAGTCAATATAAGTATTGCTTCTATCAACATTTTCTGCAGTGGTATCTTTCTCAGAATCCCCACAGCATACAGTGTACTTGTGCTTCTTTATGACAATCACTTGTTTTGTATTTTAAGTTATTTGTGTTTCCATCCCAGCCTCAGAGAGAGCAGAGCAATGCTTTCTAACCCCTGAGGTTGGCATCAAGTGTACATAAAGTTAGTATGGATCAGTGGGACAGAGAAGAATGTCACACAGGCTGGAGGTCAGAGTTGGCTTAGATCTTGGTCAAGTCACAAATATATTTAGAGGTGCTAGAGTTTGGAGCTAAAATGTTCCCAGAACATTCCCAGAATGTTTCCCATGTGTCATAAGCTTGGTTTCCAGCTTGGTAGTCTTGTGAAGTGGCCCCGTGGGTGGCCCCGTGGAACTGTTCCAAGGTGGCCCCATTGGGGCTGGGCCAATGGTGGGGGCTGAAGACACAGACAACACAGAGCAAGAGTGAATAGGACAGTTACTAGAAGCAGTCCCTGAAAGGGGCAAGCACCCCCTTTCTCTCCAAATCCCCCAGACAAGTTACTCAGTTCTCCCACCTGCTTCCCACACTATGTGCTACCTCACCAAGGACCCCACAGCAAGGTCTTCCGTGGACTGCACCCTCCAAAACTATAACATGAATGAATTATTTTTCTTTAAAAGCCAATTATTTCAGGTGTGTGTTGTAGTGATGGCACATTGGACATATTAGAGCCCAAACGCATCCAAGCATACAATGAATATGACAACATTTTCCTCAAAGATCAAGTAAAATAAAACATATGACGTACCTCTACAAATTTCGAGTACAGTATACCTTTAAATGTAACTAGCAAATATTTGGAGAATTAAAACTTAACAGTTTGCAAGTGGTTTCTAAAAATCTCCCAGGCACAGGTATTCTAATAACCCTTTTGGGTCTTGCATTAGCTCTGCAACATTCACAAGTAGCACTTCTTTCTCATTTTACTCACATAAAATTCTCAGTAGCTTCTACCTTCTTCCTGACAAATCCACTGTGGTTGATGTCGGCTCAGGAGTACAGCAGGCACAAAGGGTTTGTTTTGGTGGGTGTGAATGGTGTGGACATGCATTATTTTCAATCTTAGAATTTGTGCTTTGAGAGCCAGAGTTGGACTGGGGCTGGGCCAACGTGTAGCAGGGGACCAAACAGTGAAAAAGGCACAAAATTATAGAAACAATATAGATGTAGCAATGTGAGGGTGATGTAAATTAAAAAAAAAAAAAATGCATATTCCCAGGGAGCCAGTGGATGCTGAGGCCTCAAACACCATCAGTGCATTTTGCAAAGCTAAAACTGCTCCCAAAGGCACCTTTACCTTGGTTCTGGAAGTGAAATCTTTGGAAAGGGGCTGTTTTGATTTGTCTCATCTGCATTCCTCCAAGACGATTGTTAAAGGGAGAAAAATGGATTCTGGAACATAAACGTTTACAAATCCTTTGCAGCCGAATTTGGCTTATGATTAATTCTTGGGTAGTGTGGCAAACTTTCCAATTACATGAATGCAGAACCTTTCATTATTTCAAAAACACATGGTTTTGGTCTGGAAGCGACTGAAGAGTGTAAGCCATGGCAAGTCTGAGGGAACTGTCTGCTACCATTTCCAGGCCTCAGGTTTGAAGAAGGCTGGCTTGGAGTGTTGAGAGGGGAGGAAAGGAGGAGAGAAGGGTTGCCAAGGAGCTGAAGAAAGGGCAGAGGGATTGAAGTGGCCACTTCCAGCTCTTCTTTTAAGAGGCTGAGCTAATGACATTCCTGAAGTCTGAAGCTTCAGCTGGAGGCCTGAGCATAGGCTTGGCCTCCTGTCTAGGCTTGGGTCCAGGCAGCATGCACTTTGATGACTTCTCCTGCACCTCCTAGCCTAAGTTGTCTCTAGACTGCTGGTTTGTCAGATGCCATCTGAATGTGATTGTTAGTCCTAGTCCAGTGGTGGGGGCTGGAGACACAGACAACAGAGAAGAAGAGTAAACAGGACAGAGTCTCTGACCTTCTTTAGGGACACTAAAGAAATGGATCACTAGACTCTGAGCACTGCGTCCCTGGGCACTGCCAAGAGGTCCTTAGGCACCCTCCCTTCATCTGTCCCATCTCTGTGAAGGCAGATTGATGACTTGGCTAGTGTAATCCACATTTGGAGACTTCTGCTGATCCATGATAAATGTCTTTTCTGAGGCTGTTAACAGTAGTTTGAGACCACTGAGTATTTTGTTATTTTAAACACATGCAAACATTAAAGAAGTAATCAAAAATCTCCCAGCAAGAAAGAAGCCAGGAATAGATAGCTTCATGGCTGAATTCTCCCCAGACATTCAAAGAAGAATTAATACCAGGAGTTGAGAAAGAGAAGAAGGGAAAGGGAGGGAGAGAGTGAGGGAGGGAGAAAGGGAGAGAGAGACCTTTCAAAAGCATTTTCTGAGGCCAGTATTACCTTGATATCTAAGTAAAAAAAACAATAAGAAAAGAAAACTATAGGCCAATATCTCTGATGAACTTTGATGGAAAACATAAATAAAATGTTAGGAAATTAACAACATATCAATGACATTATACATCTTGATCAAATGGATTTATCCCTGGCATATATGCTTGGTTTAGCAACCACTATAATTCCACTACTTGCTAATAACATAAAGACTCAAAGACTCCACAAAAAGGAAAACCTTCTAGAACTAATGAGTAAGTTCAGTAAAGTTTTACCACATGAAGTCAACATACAAAAATCAGTACCATTTCTATACATAAATAACAACCTAATTGGGAAAGAAATCAAGGAAACAATCCCATTTTTTGTAGCATAAAAATCCTATACTTAGGAACAAATTTAACCAAGGAAGTGAATGATCTGCTTGCTGATAAATATAAACCATTGTTGAGAGAAATTATAGACAACACACATAGGTAGTTTCCCATGCTCATGGATTAAGAAGATTGATATCGTTAACATGTTTGTACTTCTCAAAGTAACACTTAGGTTTGGTATAGTCCCTGTCAAAATCTCAGTGACATCCTTCACAGAACCTGAAAAATACTCTTTATCTCCAGTATTCATACAGAACCACCAATAGTCCCACATGAGTAAAGCAATCTTGAGAAAGAAGAACAAAAGTAGACCCTTCCTGATTGAAAATGGTATTATAAAACTACCAAAATTAAAACTTTTTGGTCCTGGTCCTGGAGACAAAATAGACACATAGACCAGTGGAAAAACGGGGAAATAAATCCAAACACATATGGTCCAGTGATTTTCGAGGAAAGACAGTCCCTTCAGTAACAGCGTGGGAAAGCTGGATTTCCATTTGTGAAAGAGTGCAATTGGACGCTTATCTGACATCCTACATAAAAGCCAACTCAAAATGGATGAAAGCCCTCACTGTAAGAACAGATAGCAACAAGTTCCTGGAAAAGGACCGAGGGAAAACTCAGTGACATTGACCTTGGCAATGATATATGCATATATATAATATTCAAAGCTAAGGCTATAAAAGGAAAAACGAGTAACTTGAACTATAACAAATTAAAAGGCTCCTGTACAGCAAGGAAACAATTGAAAAAAGCAACCAGAAATTGAGATGGAGGAGCTTGTGAGCTGTGGCTCTAAAAAAAGTTATAAAGAACTCAATAATAGGAAAATAAATAATGTATTTGAAAATCGACAAAGGGTCTGAATAAATAGTTCTCCAAGGAAGACATAAAAATGTCCAAGGTGTATATGAAAAGGAGCTCAACACTATTAACCTTTAGAGAACTGTGCATCGACACTGCTGAGATGCCATCGACTGTGCTTCAGGACAGCTGCTCTGAAGCAGCCTCCAGGCAGCAAATGCTGGCAAGGCCGGGGAGAAGGAAGCCTGCACGCGGGCACAGGGCATGGAGATTTGTGCCGCCTCTGGGGGCGCAGCACGGGGCTTCCTACCAGGCTGCTGTGACCCGGCATCTTCCTGTGGGCGCATGCCCACCACCCTGTGAGGGTCTCTGCACTTCTTCGTTCCCTTGAGCAGCACTTCGAACAGTCAAGATGCAGACACAACCTGTGTGTGTGCTGGGAAGCGAGCAAGCGACGAACCCTGCTGTACATCAGCAGTAAAGTGTTATTCAGCCTTCATAAAATGTCCTGCGCTGTGTAGATGGAACCGAGCACATTATGGGAAGGGAAGCAAGGCAGGCACAGACAGAGAAGTTTGCATGGTCTCACTTCTGGGTGGACTTAAACAATGGCACTGGAAGTGTCAGAACACAGAGAGTAGGACAGTGGTTATTAGTGGTGGGAAAATGCAGCTTGGGGGCGATTGAGCAGCAGTAAGATGAAGAAGCTACAGATCTCATGCTTAGCATGGGACTCCAGCTGACAAAACACTATATTTGGGAGTCTTGTAAAATGGGTGGATTTGGGGTGTTCTCATCACACAATAAAACGTGGGTTACTAAGATGATAGGTTAATTTGCCTCACAAGTATTTTACTATCTCTATGCTTCAGCATCATTTATATACCTTAAGTATACACAATTCAATTTATTTGTTATTTAAGAAAAATATTTGACAATTTATTTGCATATACACAAGACTTTTCATTTAAGACACAAACAGATCCAGAATATCCAGCAGTTATATTTCTACTTGATAAAAGGCTTAAATTACCAAGCTATCAGCTCTGTGAATATGCTGGTAGCCATGACTGGGTGGCTTTGCTAAATTTCCTCAACATAGATGGCCAGGCTAAAGTCAGGCTGCATCCTCATGATTTTTGCGTAGAGCCTCCATCAGTGCCCAACCACACAGTGAATTGTCCCTTTTGTTGTTTGTCTAGGTTGTTCCTAGCTCTAAGATCTATAGCCCTGTGGACTATTGTGTCTTTTATAGTTCATAAAAGTCATTGGCTACATATTCTACTCACTTGGCACATAAAAGATTGGAGAGGTCAACTGAAAAACAAGTTCATGCAGAAGACAGCACTCATTCTGTGAGTGGGCGTGGCTACATGAAACTCAGAGGCTCGCTGCCTTATCTTCCTTTGTTGGTAGAATCACACAACCTAGATAGGCTGATAGTTTATCAAGGGGGAGGACAGGCATAAACCGTTACACATGGGTACTTTCGACATAGAAAGTGAGGAACGTTTTTTTCTACGAGGCTATCAGCAGGTCTTAAATTTGAATCCTATAGAATATAAGGGACACTTTAAATTTACAGTCATTTGTATTACTTGCCACTCATAAGGACTGTCCAGTGTAGTGGGTCTGGCTCCCTTTGTGCTCAGAGGAAGTATATGGTGAAGTCAGCCACCCCAATTTCAGGGTGGATAATCAGAAGTGGAACAGCCTTTAGTGTTGAATGGGACTCTCTGCTGCCTCTCTTAGTGCCCAGCCTCAACTTCCTCCTCAAAGCAACAGAGATCAGACTGGTCCAAGGGAGCACAGAAGCCAAGTGTTGGGGTGCAAGGTTTGCCCCTCTCTTTTTTTTTTCTAACTCCGGGCAAATCACAGCTGATGTCTTAGTCACCCCATGGAAAGGGACTCCCCAAATAGCTTCCCATCCACTTTCTGGCTGCAGCTATATAATAATAAAGATCAGCTCAAATTACAGGATAGGCCTTTGCCTCCAAACCTAGGATTAACTTGCATTCAGCAACCCCCTCTGGCTGCGGCTAGGCCTGTTTCTGGGCACGATGCGGTGGTGGAGTGACTGCTTGTGAGCTCTAGATGCGGACGCATGCTCACACCCAGGTGCTACCTACTTCTCATTATTGACTTGTTCAAGCCTCAGTTTTCTCTTCTGCACAATGAGGAAGAAAATGCCTATTTCCTAGAAGTTATCAGGAAGAAGAAATCTGGTATCTAGCAAAAAGCTTTCTGCACAGTGCCTGGTTAGGAGTCTTCGTTGTTACCGAAGCTTTGGCCTCAAAGCAGCAGTTGGCATTCAGCAGGTGAGGAGCCTCACCCCCAGTGTAACTCTGCCCTCTCTATCTGCCCTTGTAGAGACACGAACTTTGACAGACTGAGCTAGACAAATATAAATTCCAATAGTACAGATTCCATCTTACTCATCTTCCCATGCCTTATAGCCTTCTGAACCTCCAATTAAAATATAGCATCTGATCCTAGCAAGGATGTTGTCTTCTAAAACCAGGAAGGCATGGTTTTCTTTTCCACAGTGTTTTGCATGAAGTTGGCCCCCAATAATGAAGGTTCAGGGCATGAACAAATCAGATGCCCTCAACCACCACCACCGGCCTCTGTGTGTAGGCATTACCTCCTGACCCGACTGGTGTGTTAGCTATTTACTGTATCTGGTAAGGAAACAGACGACTCTCAAATTGAATATCAAGGAAAGCTTAATGAGGAGACTGTTTGTAGAGTATGTTTGGGGAGATCACAAGGGATGCTAGTAAAGTACAAGTACCTACTGCCACTCCCAGGGACACAAAAATAAGGGGTGGGGCAGAAACAGGAGCTTGGAGAAAGGAGTGTGTCCTGGAGAAGGCTGCCTCAGCATAGCCTTAACCTCCAGGGACTGCAGGAAAGCACAGTGGAACGAACACCTTGAACTAGCCTCGCTCCTGGAGATTCCCACTGCCTGAGCTGGTGAGAAGAGAGCAGTCAAGGGGCCTTCTTGATGCTGTGGAGAGGATGGGATAATGGGAGGGACTGGGTATATGTCTCTGGGATAGTTAGAAGGAGCTACAAGTGAAAACAAGATGTGAGGTCTTGGTTTTTTTTTTTTTTTTCTTTTTTTTTTTTTTTTTACACAGTTCCCTATCAGGAATGCCACTCCCTCTGCCTCCCAGCCATGTGCCAGGTCCCCTGAGCCATTGTCCTTGCACATAATTCTCATCATCTTCTGAGGAGGAGGTGTCCCTCCTCAGTACTCCTGAGTGCCTTACTCTTCACCCCAGCACTTCTGATGCTGTGAGGATAGGTGTTTTTCTCCAGGAGCCCTTGTAGGACAAGGATTTTGTGTTGTGCTATCTTGTCTCTCTCTCTGTATCCCACGAACATGCACATAAACAGCAAATTACTGTTTAGTCAGATGAATGGCATTTTCCATAAACTAAAACAATGCTTGACATAAAATCTTCCTTTGATTTCTTAATTAAAGCCTCAGTCTCATTCTTTTCCCTCAACATGGTGGGCGTGTTAATGATATAGGTGCTCCAAAAAATGTAGGAGAAATATTATAACTCCTAACCTGCTAGATGTCCAATATACTGAGTTCATGTTCCCTAAAGCCAAAGAGTGAATTCTGGGCCAACCAAATATT
>PVKA01034303.1:0-10435 GCA_004027165.1 Ctenomys sociabilis
CTCTGTGAGAGCCTGAGAGAAAGTTTTCTCTTCATGTGACTCTCCCCAGGCACACTATAGAACTTCAATCTCTTTCCTCTGTGGCTCCACAATCTCCTTGCTCAGAAAATTTGGAGCTCACCTGAGTCTCATAATATTGCAGTACAGGTTCTCCTATATCCGGAGTCTTCGCTGACCTTGAAAGGCTAGGTCCAAAATGTTGGCTGGCCTTGTGGCTCTTCTATTTCTTCAACTCTGACTTTGGATCTTAGGTTGTTAACCATCCAGAAGAAAAGCTGATTGGTATCCTGCAGCTTATGCCATTCACTTTGCCTTATCTGACTCAATTGATTTTACTTGTTATACATTTCCTTTTGATAATCATCTGTGTTGATTAAAACATCCTTTCTCTAAGTTTTTGTACATTATCATAACCCAACATTTGCATCTTTTGCAGACTATAATTCAACTCATTGCTTTTATGAAATAAAGTGAAACACTTTAATAGCTTCAAAATGCATTATTGTATAATATTTGCAAAGGAATTATGTTTAATTTTTCCAGAAGTATTCTAACATCTGAAAACATGGAAACTTGTGAGCATTGTATATACTATGGATGGTAGGTTTCTTCATTACAGTCAAGAAAGACTGTCCTAAGTCTGAGTGTCATGATGCATGCCTGTAATTGCAGTGCTGAGGAGGTTGAAAACAGGAGTATCACTGCAATCCCAGCTGTGTAATGAGACTCTGTATGAAATCATAAATATAAAATGAAAGACTGTCCTAAAATATCCAGCTAATCATGTTAGTTAGGAACATATATTAATTTTATTTCATTCTATTTCTCCTTAACATAATATTTTGCCTTTACAAATCTACAAATTTCATATATTATATTTTTATCATGTATAATTCTCTAAGTAGTGCTTAAAGTCTTAATATAGCCTCTATGAAATAGAACATGTCAAGATTTTTTAAACATATGTTTTAATTTTAAAGTTGAGTAATTATATGAGTCAGTCTTCTCACCTGGTCCACTGCATTTCTAAGTTTAATGTTTCAGCCTTACCTAACTCAAATTCTTCATATATATTTGCATCAATTTAATACATTCAAAAAGTCAGAAGTAGGCTCACCTATAGCACACTTTAAGTTACAGTTGTATTCTATGTAATTCACAAATAAAATGAACAAATGTGACTTCAACATTGCCCCAAAAATGTACATGCTGGTATAAAATTATATGTGTGAAATCATAGAGAAGTACATGAAGAGTTTGTTGGTAGTGTTGAATGATGAAACAAAATAAATGAGACATAGCCAATTTTACTAAAATAAAGAAGGAAACTGTATAATTAAAATATCACATATTACAATGTATTATAATGAATTCTATTAAAATCCTTAAGATTTTCAGAAAATACTATGATAATCTGTACCATAATGAATTTCACAAGAAATGTACAGATTTCTGGATACACATAAATTCCAGTGATTTAACAAACAATATAAAGATCCTGAATAATATTTTATCATTCAATTAAAATGAAGAAATAATGCAAAATTATCCAGAAATGCCCAGGTTTATAGAATTCATTCTCAATATCTCCAATAATATTAGAGAAGCTCTTACACCAATACTCCTCCAAGTATTTAATGAGTTTAAAAGTAAAACGGGACTCCTGAAATCAATTATGAAAGTAATGACTAACCTGATGCAGAAAGAGAAAGAAAAAGTGTTAAAAAGGAGCGACAGGAATAGGAAGAACCAACATCGTGAAGATAGCCATACTCCCAAAACAGCTGTACAGATCTAAAGCAATCCCTATCAAACTGCCACCAACATACCTACCAGACATAGAAAAATCATTCCTAAAATTTATTTGTAACAAGAAACGACCTAGAATAGCAAAGGCAATCTTGGCCAATAAAGACAAAGCAGGAGGCATCACAATTCCTGACTTGAAATTATGCTACAAAGCCACTGTGATAAAATCAACATGGTATTGGAAACAAAACAGACCTGAGGATCAGTGGAATACATTAGAAGACACAGAGGCATCTACGAAAACACTCACACATCTTATCTTCTGCAAAAGGGCTACACAAGCTCACTGGAAGGAAGATAGCCTCTTTAACAAATGGTGCTGGAAAACATGGCTTTCTACATGCAGAAAATTAAAACTTGACCCAGCTCTATCACCGTGCACTACGTTAAAGTCAAAATGGAATAAAGATCTAAACATTAAAACAGAAACACTCAATCTCCTGGAAAAGAAAGTAGGAGGAACTCTTGAAGACATAGGGGTAGGTAAAGAGTTCATGAACAAACACATATTTGCACGGGAAGCACTTGAAAGAATCAACAACTGGGATCAACTCTTCTTAAGGAGCTTCTGCATGTCAAAAGACATTGTCAACAGAGTGAAAAGACAACCCACAAACTTTGAAAAAATCCTAACTAATAAGCAATCAGACAGAGGACTACTGTCTAGAATTTATAAAGAACTAAGATATAACAGGGCCCTCAAATTTAAAGACCCAATTCAGAAACGGGCATTTGAGATGAATACACACTTCTTAGAGTACGAAAGTAAAGAAGCGAATAAATATAGGTAAAAATGCTCCACATCACTAGCCTTTCGTGAAATGAAAGTAAAAACAACACTGAGATACCATCTCACTCCAGAAAGAATGGCTATCATAAGAAAATCAACCAACAACAAATGTTGGAGAGGTTATGGGGAAAAGGGAACACTTCTCCACCGCTGGTGGGAATATACACTGGAAGCCAGTGTGGAGAATCCTCAAAAGAGTAGGACTAGAAATCTCATTCAAGCCAGCTCTTCCCCTAGTGAGAATTTTGCCAAAGGAACTGAATACATTGTATCATAGTGATATATGTGTACCTATGATTGTAGCAGCACAATGTGCGATAGCAAATTCTTGGAAGCAAACAAGATGTTCATCACATGAGGAATGGTTGAAGAAGATGTGGTATTTAGGTATAATGGAGTATTACTCAGCTATTAAGAATGATACACTTGAAGCATTTATACTGAAGAGGATGCCACTTGAACATATACTCATAAGTGAAATAAACCAGACACACATGAGTAAATATCGTATAGTCTCCCTAATATAAGAAGCGAAAAGCAGAAATACAAATGGAAACATACAAGAACAACTAAAATCAATTGAGTCATACAAGGCAAATTGAATGGCATATGCTGCAGGATACTATTCAGCTTTTCTTCTGGATGGTTAACAACCTATGTTCACAGTTCAAAACTGGAGAAATAGAAGAGCCACAAGGCCAGCCAAAATTATGGCCCTAGCCTTTAAAATCAGCGAAGACTCAGGACATAGGAGAAACTGTACTGAAACAACATGAAACTCAGTTGAGCCTCAAATTTCCAGAACAAGGAGATTATGAAGTCACAGAAGGAAGATACTTAAGTTCTATAGTATGCCTGGGGAGAGTTACATGGAGAGACACCTTTCTCTCAGGCTGTCATGGAGAGCAAACTGGTCAAGCATTGGCCATGACTCATCCACATGTATGACACAAAGGATCTACAGAATAATGTATAGTTCTACAAGATAAACCCTTAGCAGATTTCGCTGACCTCATAAGAAACATAAAGTGCATGTGTTAGTATCTACGTCTTGCTCTATCTAGGTCTTAACCATCCAGCAGAAAAGTATAAAAATGAAGTATACATCGTGGGGACATAATAATAGGTTGAGCTGTAAATTGCTATTTTCGACAACTGCTTCAGATAACTCACCATTGTTGTGAAATGCTGGACTGTGTTGGATTGTGTTGTCGAGTTCAAGTACCTAAAGTAGTTGAATGACAATGGAGTGCCCATCTTTTACAGGTGTAGAAAAAGGAAGGGGTATAGAAAGGCAGATTCATGATGTCATGATGTGTGTGTATGGACAGTACAGTTGGGATAGATAACGCTGTTCTTCTACATAATTCTATGAGAGGCAAGATTTGCGCTAATGGTGGTTAGACAGGTTATTCTGTCAGGTTCTAGTACTATGTACAACCACTAGAAAAATAACGAGATAGAAAGTATTAATTATTGAATCTTTGATGCCATTCAGGTATAAAAAGTAAGATATGCAAACAGCTACACTCTCTTAATTTACTGATAAGAAACATATGGTATAATAATGTCTATAAGTATAATATGTATGCACCTTCTATGATACCAAAACATTATAAAAACAGTTTATAATGTATTACTTTATCAAATCCATCTTGTCAAGTTATCTTAAAGCTTTCTCATTGATATTTGTATTTCAATAAAACAAAAATAAAAAGAATTAAAAAAAGAGAGAAAATGAGACAGATTCAAACAGAGACAGAGACAGAGACAGAGACTGAACTTCAGGCCAGTCTCTATAACAAACATAGAAGCCAGGCATGGTGGCGCAGGATTGTAATCCTAGCACTCAGGAGGCTGAGGTAGGAGGATTATTGTGAGTTTGAGGCTAGCCTGAGCTACAAAGTGAGCTCAAGTCCAGCCTGAGCTTCATAGTGAGACCCTGTCTCAAAAATACAAATAAATCAATGAATAAAAGAAACATAGAGCCACAGATTTTCAATAAGGTTTTGGAAATCAGAATACAGTAAGTTCAAATACATCATATATCATGGGCAAGTACAATTGATTTTAGGGATCCAATGATGGTTAAATATATGCAAATCACATAATATAATGCATGTCATAAGCAGAAGCAAGATAAACAAGGACATGCGATAGCTCCTGGCATATATGCCTGGCCAACCATCATAAGATCCTCAGTTTGATCCCCTGTACCAAAAAAATCACATGATCATATCAATATATGCACAATATCTTTTTTAGAAAATCCAATGTCAATTCATTATAAAAACTAAATAAAGTAGAAATAGATTGTTATCTCAATCTGTTGCACATAGTGAAAAAACTATGGGAAACATCATAGCAGATGGAGAGATACTAAAAACATTTATTTTAAAATCAGGAATAAGAGAAAAGTGTCAGCTATCATCACACCTGAGAAACACTTCTTAAAATAATAATGAGATCAATTAGATAAGGGAAGGAAAAAAAGTGATACTGGATAAGAAAAGGAAGAAGTAAATTATTCATTGCAGAATCTGTTTTTCTGCAGACAAAACTCAAATGTTTCACCACATATCTTATCTCATATAATTAATAAGTAAATTGAATATTTTTGCAAGATTCAAAGCCAAGATTCAAAAACAGTGTTCCTGTACACCAGTAGAAAGCTAACAAAGGGAGAAATTAGGAAAGCCTATCTTTCACAATAGCATAAATAAAGATGAAATATTTAGAATTGCAACTAACATATGGAATGAAAGACATATATAATGAGAGCTGCGGTACTCTGAAAAAAGAGATTTACATAAAAAATGAACAGATACTTTCTGTTTCAAAATAGACACATTATGGTCAAAATGGCCATACTTCAAAAACTGTAACACAGACTTAATGCAATGCCTGTCACAACAGAAGTAGAATTCCTCAGGGAACTAGAGAGAGCAATTCTAACATGCATATGAGCAACTCTTCTCGACGAGTTTCTGCATGTCAAAAAAATTGTCAAGGAAGTGAAAAGACAGCCCACAAAGTTTGAAAAAATCTTAACTAATAAGCACTCAGACAAAGGTCTGCTTTCTAGAATATATGAAGAACTAAGATATGTTAGGGCCCTCAAATTTAAAGACGCAATCCAGAAACGGGCATCTGAGATGAATACACACTTCTCAGCGGACAAAACTAAAGAAGCGAATAAATATATGAAAAAATGTACCACATCACTTGCCATATGTGAAATGCAAATTAAATCAACATTGAGACATCATCTCCCTCCAGAAAGAATGGTTATCATAAAGAAATTAACCATCAACAAATGTTGGCGAGGATGTGGGGAAAAGGAAACACTTCTTCGCTGCTGGTGGAAATCACTGTGGAGACTCCTCACAAAACTAGAACTGGAAGTGCCATTCAGGCCTGCTATCCTTCTACTGGGAATTTTCCCAAAAGAACTGAAAACATCATATCATAGTGATATATGTGTACCTATGTTTATAGCAGCACAATTTGTGATAGCAAAATCTTGGAAACAACTAAGATGCCCATCATATGAGGAATGGTTGTAAAAGATGTGGTATTTCTATGTAATGGAGTATTACTCAGCTATAAAGAATGACAAACTTGAAACATTTATATTGAAGTGGATGTCACTTGAACAGATATTCATAAGTGTAATAAACCAGACACATGTGTAAATATAGTATAGTCTCCCTAGTATAAGACACCAAAAGAAGAAATACAAACAGAAATGTACAACAACAACTCAAAATAATTGAGTCGGATGGTTAGGGCAAACTGAACAGCCTATGCTGCAGGGTACTAATCAGCTTTTCTTCTAGGTGGCTAACAACATAAATTCACAGATCAAAAACTGGAGAAATAGAAGTGCTTCAAGATCAGCCAACATTTTGGCCCTAGCCTTTCAAGGTCAGGAAAGACTCAGGACATAAGCGAATCTTTATTGTAACATCATGAAACTCAGTTGTGCCCCAAATTTTCTGATCAAAGAGATTATGGAGCCACAGAGGAAAGCAATCAATGATCTGTAGTGTGCCTGGCGAGAGTAACAAGTAGTGAAAACTTTCTCTCAGGCTCTCATAGGAAGCAAACTAGTCAAGCAATGGCTGTCACTCATCCACATGGCTGACACAGACATAGGATCCACAGAATGAGGTGCAGGATTACAAGATAAACCCTGAGAGGACTTGACTGACATTATCGGATACAAAAGCTACGTTTTTGGTATATAGGTCTTTCTTTATCTCAGTGTTAACCATCCAGCATAAAAGCATAAAAATGAGGTATTTTTACATCATAACAATAAATGGGGACATAATAATAAGTTGAGGTGTAAATGGCTATAGTCAACAACTTCTTCAGATAACTCACTATTATTGTGGAATACTGGACTGTATTTGATTGTGTCGCTGAGTTCAGGCACCTATAATTGTTTAATGACAATGGAGTGCCTATCTTTGACAGGTCTAGAGAATAGAAGGGGGATACAAAGGAAGAACAATGATGAATATGCAGTAGTTTTGCATAATTCTATAAGAAGCAAGATTTGCACTAATAGTGGTTGGACAAGATATTATGTTACCTTCTAGTACTATGAACAAGCAGTAGGAAGTTAACAAGGTGGAATGTATTAATTATTGAAACTGTGCTATAATTCAGCTGTGAAAAAATAAGATATGTATACAGCTACATTCTCTTAATTCATTGGAGACATGCTATAATAGTGTCTCTTAGTAAAATATCATGTATGCAACTTGTATGATAACAAACCGTTAAAAATCAATTTTCAATGTATTAATTATTGAATCTGTCCTGTTAATTTGATTTGAAACTGTCTCTCTTGTATTTGTTCTTCAATAAAATATACAAAAAGTAAGATTCTGTGTAACAAAAGAAACAATAGAGTGAAGGGATAATGTAAGGAATGGAAAAAATTTTGCAAGCTACTCATCAGAAAGGACTGATGCTTAGAGTATATAAAATATTCTAAAATTAGACTGCCAAATTTAATGAAATATTAAAAAACTGGGCATATGAAATGCATAGAGATTGCTCATTTTACAAATTACAAGTGAATAATAAGTATATGAAAATATTTCAACATTTCTGGCCCTTCAAGAAATGCAAATTTAGGAAAAGAAATATAAATTCAAACAACACTGAAATTGCATCTTATTCCAAGAAAAATGTCTGTCATGAAGAAGCCCACCAAAGTGAGACTGGATGTGGCTGCACGCACCAGTAATCCCAGCGTTTGGGAGGCTGAAAACAGGAGAATTATGAGTCTGACCTGTGTAGTGAGACCTTGTACACCTTGTACACCCTGTCCTAAATTCAAAAAAAAAAAAAAAAAAAGCCAATAAATAACATTCCATAGACAGACTACAGAGAAAAAGAGCAATTGTTCACTGTTATTTGGAAAGTTGGTTCAACCACTGTGGAAATCACTGTATAAATTAGACAAAAACCTAAACTAGAAAATCTATTTGAATGAGCTATTCTCTTTCTAGTTATAATCTTGAAAGAGTTAAAAGACATCACATCACAGAACTATATGCACACCTGTTCTTATAGCAGAACAACTCATAAAACTTAAATCTGGGAAGCATTATAAGTGTCACTTAATGGATGTATAGAAAAAAAAATTGCTGTTTATTCACTATCCAGTACCACTTTCCCATAAAGAAGCATACATAAACCTGAGTCTCTTATGGAAAAAGAATGGAGACCATAATTTTAACTACAATATATCAGATTCACAGGCTTGAATATTGCAAAGTTTCTGGTATATGAATACCCTAAGTTATACAAAAAAGTACAAAATAAAACTAGAGATTTGGAAATGTGAGAAAAAATGTTATTATAATAAAATGTGAGCAACATATGTAAAAGTAAACCTCATTTAGTGTAATTTTCTTAAGTGATTTTTGTCATTTTTCACCCGTTAGTATGGCTGTAAATTTTGTTATATATGAACTATTTGATAAGTAATAATGCAATAAAGAAATGAAGTGGGTGCTGAGATTTTTTTAAGTACTTTGAAGCAAAGGGGGAACCACTGAGATAGTGGCTGAAAATATAGTTCAGTGTTATAACAGCTTCCTGGAAAGAATAAGGCTGTGAATTCAATTCATGGTACAAAAACAGCCAGGAATGGTGGTGCACACCTGTAATCATAGCACTTGGGAGGCTGACACAGACGGATTGTTGTGAGTTCAAGATCAGCCTGGGCTACAAAATGCTCTCATGGCCAGCCTGAACTACATACTAAGACCCTGTCTCAAAAGGACAAAAAAATTCTGGATGATACAAAAAAGAATTGAGATGTTTTATGTATTCATCCCATTTCTGTGAAATGAATATAATCATTATGCACTGTAAACTTATACTAATAAAAATTAAAAATTGTTATAAATAGAACTACATGGGGGCAGTGCGATAGCTAAGCAAACTAAAGGGCCTGCTTTGGCAAGCTTAGGTAAGCTCAGGCAAGTGCAGGGACTGCGGTTTGGTCCCCGGCACCACATGCTGCACCAGCCCTGCACTCTGGGCTGTCCTAATCCTGGATGTGGTGACGCACTCCTGTTAATACCAGCACTGGGGAGTCTGACAACAGGAGGAGCACCACAAGTTCAAGCGGCAAAGTGAGACTCTATAACAACCAAATACATTTTAAAAATAGAACTATATGTATACGGGAGAAGTAAATGCTCTAGAATTTTGAAATTTATTCTCATTTCATTTGTCATTGTTTGCTATGCCTAGCACTTTGCAAGAATCAGGAGAAATGAATCCTGTCCTTTCTCTGATGTTGATGTTGATTTTTAAATAAATCAAGAATTTTCTTTTTTTTTTTTTTTTTTTTTTTTTTTTTTTTTTTTTTTTTTTTTTTTTTTTTTTTTTTTTTTTTTGGTGGAACCAGGGATTGAACTCAAGCCCTTCTGCTTGCCAGTCATGTTATCTCCCCAGCCCCTAAATCAAGAATTTTTGGAATTTTTATATGTATAATCTTATTTAACTTTTGAACTAGTAATCTTCACAATAAAGTTATAAATAGTAATGCATGATAATTCTATATTTAGATAAACCAAACACTCAGTGTAATTTATTCTCTTAATGCAATATACTTAGTATTTGAATGAAAATTAAGGTTTCCATTATTGAAGTCTTAATATCCATGACGTTCTGAGATAACAGAAGGTGAACTTGCTCAAAAGTTTTTCTTCTGACTTTTGACTTAGAAATTTAGCGATGTAATAAAATAACATTTTGTCTTCTTCCATATTTACTGGTTATTTCAATAATTTTACTGAATCAATGGAAGAGTTATATTCTACATCAATATTGACCATATTTATATAGATAAAGGAATTAAAGTTAAGAAAATAATTGGAGATAAATGGGCCAATACTCAGGTTATTTATGTTGATAATGGTACAAAAGGTACCTCTTTGAGGGAATCAACTGCATCTGGTAAATTTCAGTATGTTCTACTATTTCTAAACATTTTATTTCCAAACATTGAGACATCAGTGTTTGCTAGTATTTTAAAAGTCATAAGGTATGTGTTGTAGGCAGCTGAACTAGATAGAAATATTATAGGCATTCAGACTGGGCCAGGCCCTCAATAAGAAAAGACAGCAAACAAGGTGACTTTAACACTTAGAAGAGATATTCACACCCATTTGGAAAACACTTTGGGAAAATTCCCAGTAGGGGGATAGCTGGCTTGAATGGGATTTCTAGTCCTATTCTTTTGAGGAGTCTCCATACTGACCTCCACAATGGTTGTACCAGTCTACATTCCCACCAGCAGTG
>PVKA01034303.1:10535-23686 GCA_004027165.1 Ctenomys sociabilis
TATCTCAGTGTTGTTTTTATTTGCATTTCACGAATGGCTAGCGATGTGGAGCATTTTTTCATATATTTGTTCACTTCTTTAATTTCGTCCTCTGAGAAGTGTGTATTCATCTCAGATGCCCATTTCTGAATTGGATCTTTAAATTTGAGGGCCCTGTTATATCTTAGTTCTTTATAAATTCTAGACAGTAGACCTCTGTCTGATTGCTTATTAGTTAGGATTTTTTCAAAGTTTTTGGGTTGTCTTTTCACTCTGTTGACAGTTTCTTTTGACATGCAGAAGCTCCTTAAGAAGAGTTGGTCCCATTTGTTGATTCTTTCAAGAGCTTCCCGTGCGAATATATGTTTGTTCATGAACTCTTTACCTACCCCACTTCAAGACTAGAACAAAAGAGGAAACATAGCTACATACTTCCCAAGGGATATGCATCAGGGATTGATATTCTACATAGGTATCAATCAACTTGAAAAAGTCCAATGGAGTCACTAACCCAACCCCCAACAGGAATAGACCCTGTCCTGCATTCTTGTCCTCTTGCTATATGACTTCCTTCCCCTTTTGGAACTGGATTTAATCAATTTCACCTGAGCAATGGTGCTTGTAATCTTACTGGCTGACCATAGTTTTGTCTTACCTAAGGGAATTTCCACGTTTCTCCACCACCTTAGACCCATCTCACCACGTGATTTTCCTCTATAAAAGTCCCTGGAAGAGATAGCTTCCTGGGGATCAGTCGCTGGGGGCAGGGGGGCTCCTGTCCTTCTCTCTGACAGGAGCTTTATTTTTCCCTATAAATATATTCTGCTCATAACTTCCATTTGTTCCTAAAATTCATTCTACAGTTTTAGAGAAAGACAACTTGGCCCAGTATCTTTTGGGTTGGAAGATCGTTTTTCTTTGTATCATATGTAGTACATAGTGTTTATTTTTAAAGAATAGGAAAATAATCAGAAGGTTTTCAAAAGTAGCAGTAAATTGGTAGGATACACAACCTGACTGTATATGCTGATACCTGTGAACCAAGCAACTGCACTGAAGATATCAATATGTAACAGAAGGGTCACATTTGGAATGCCTGCCACTCTGGTCTGCTAAATACATACTATTTTCATGACATAAGAATTATTACCATACTGTCTCATAAGTAATTTTTTTTAAATGGATAATAAATGAAATGAAAAGAAAGACACAAGAAAAAAAATGTCATAGTATGGTCCTGCTACAATGCGTATATGGTTAGATTTCTAAATATCTGTGTAAATATATGTGAATATTCCTGTTTTTTCCTCAAATTCTATAAGGGCTTACAGTTAAATACATCAATACTTGATGCAAAATATCTGTTCCAAGTTATGCCTAAGATGTTTGATATTTAGACAGATAGTGAGGGCAAGCAGATCTGCATGTTACAGGGTAATAGTCAGCTTCTCTTCTGGACCATTAACAACTTAAGTTTGCAAATCAAAAATTGGAGAAGAGGAAGGGCTACAAGATCAGCTAACATTCTGGCCCTAGCCTATCAAGCTCAGTGAAGACTCAGGACATAAGAGAATTTGTACTGTAACATCATGTAACTCAGTTGTGTCTCAAATTTTCTAATCAAGGAGATTATGGAGCTACACAGGAATGTGATCAATGATGTAGAGTGTGTCTAAAGAGAGTCACATGGAGAGAAAATTTTCTCTGAGGCTTTTACAGAGAGCAAATTGGTCAAGCAATGGCCATGACTCATCCACATGACTGACACTAACAAAGGTTCTACAAAGTGAGATACAGGGTTACAGGATAAATCCTGAGGGGACTTGAATACCTTTACAGATATAAATTTCATTTCTTGTTATGTAAGTCTTGCTTTATGTTTGTCTTAGCCATCTAGTAGAAAAGTATAAAAACGAGAGATATAAAGTGAAGCCATATTAATATGGTGAACTGAAAAAGGCTCTAGTCAACAAATTCTGTGCATAACTCACTACAATTGTGGACTGCTGGACTGTGTTGGATTGCTTTGCTGAATTCAAGCACCTATGGTATTTAAAAACCAACAGAATGCCCATCTCTGACAGGACTAAACAAAAAAGGGGATACAAAAAAGAACCATTTTATATTTGTATATACAGAATAGATAGGATAGATATACAGCTCCTTTTACTTAATTCTGTGAGAAGAAAGATTTGTAGTAATACTGTTTGGACAGTATTTGTAGTAATACTGTCTGCTTCTTGTACTGTGGATAAACACTATGAAGACAACAGTACAAAATGGGTTGACTATTGAAAATATCCTCTGAATCAGCATTGTAACTGTCTCATTGATATGTCTATCGATAAAATAAAATAAAATGAAATAAAATAAAACAAAGAAAAAAATAGTAGGAAAAGTAAAAGATATGAAAAACAAATACAACAAAATGTAGTGTTCCCCAATTTTCTTGAATTCCCTCTCTCTATTTATCAACTAGTGTCATAGAGAAATATAGAAAAAGTAAAATAGAACATAGTTATGTAAGGATTTTTTCTCTACTTTGCATTCTCGAGGTGCACTGGCCAGAGATTTTTTAATTTCATACATCATTTACAACTAACTGTGTTGATTCCATATACATTACCAGGCTCAGCCTGCTTTCCAAAAAGATACACACAACTGATGGACACACACATGATAGTGTCATAGTTATTGCACAATAATTCAAGAACAATCCACTATGTATGCCACAAGTGAAGAAATCCAGACTTAGAATATAAAGTACATAAAATTAATTACTATTTTTGCTTGCAAAAGCAAGTTAAATAAAAATGTTGACTCAAAATAAATCCAATGCATTGTGAAAATGCATTGCATGGTCAAAATATATGAGGATGTTAGTTTTATAAGTATGTATGGTTTAGATACAAATAATCTTGACATTTTTCAAGTTTAAATATCTCACTAAACTCCCTATCAGTTATATATTAAATATTATGGTTTATTAGACAATGAATGATGTTTACAAAGTCTCATTTACATTGGCATTTCGTGTTATTTTCAAAAACGTTTATTATATTTTCTACCATTTTCCATCCCAGATCCTATGTAGGGAGGTCAAAAACACATAGGATTGATGTCAGTTATTGTTGGTTTATGACACAAAAATCAATGCACACAACAAGATCTTTTTTTATCAATTTTCTATTTATACAAGACATATGTCTAGTAAAAAATAAGCATAACCCATATACCAATCAGGATTTTCTGAAGACATAAATTCAAGGAGATATATTCATTCATATATTTGTATCTGTAACACACACATATGTTTACCTGTGTTTATTTGTCATTAGAATGTTTGTTCATTTGTCCATATTGTTTGACTTATTTTAATACAGGATACCTTCTCCTAAAAATTTTGAGGTAATTATCATACAAAATACCCATTTCCTGCTGAGGTTCCAACTGACTGTGCATTCTATGTAAAGGAACTAGGCATGAGTTCCAACTGGTATTTTTATTTTAATTTCACACAAATACCTATGCTAGGGGTCCACTAGTAAACAATTGAGCAATTCCTTGGCCCAGCTTATCTGTAAGTAATTCTAAATTGAGGGGTCACATGGCAATCTATTCAGTATCCCTTCTCAAAATCACGGAGATCTGTCCAATGAAACTTTCCTAGGACTAGCCAATTAGATCAGCGGATTATAGTGCCTGAATAGGCAGATGGAAATTTATCCCCGGGCCTGCCTTGTGAGCCCTGTTCCACCAGCAAGCTGAAATGGGGATTGTGACTGCCTGTGATCATGCGCCTGTAATCATAACATTGGGAGGCTGTAAACAGGATCATCACTACGTGTCATATCTACGCAGTGAAGCCTTGTGCAACCTGCACTGCCTTATATATACAAATAAATCAATAAATCAATGAAAAAGGAATACAATTTTGGAGAGTAGATTATCATAATTTCACAGGGCAAACCATCCAAGTAGAAATTATAGGAATGGCTCATGTTGAGTCTTAAATCAAAATGTAGTTCAGCAGAGTAGATGCCAGTACATGATTTCTGTTTAGTAATCCTTTTAAAAGTATCATTTTTTCACATAATAATTGAACTTAGTTACAAAGCACATGTATCCAATGTGTAATGAACACATCAAGATAAATAGTATATCTATCAACTTGAACATTTATTATTTCCTCATGAAGCACCATTCAAAATCTTTACTTATAGGCATTTTAAATTATTCAATATGCTATCATATAGTTACACACTTGTACAATCGAATGTCAGAGTTTTCTCTCTTACACAGTTCTATCCATGTGCTCACTGATTCACTTTGGCCCATCCACTCTATTCTTCACAGCCACTAGTAATCATTTTTAAGTTCTCCACTTCTACTTAAATGGTTTGATAATTCACATACAAATATGATCTTATGCTATTAGATTTCCTGTGCCTGGCTTATCACTTTAGTATGTTGTCCTCAGATTCATCCATTTTGGTACAAATCACAGAATTTCCTAATTGATTTTCTCAAGGATATTTCATATTTTGTGTATAGCATATTTTCTTTTTTTGTTCACTTTTTTTAGGGAAAGGTCTACAGGGTGCTCAGGGTCTCACTACTAGATCAGACTCATAGTAAAAAAAAAATAATAATAATAACAGCCGGGTGTGGTGGCGCATGCCTGTAATCCCAGCACTCAGGAGGCTGAGGCAGGAGGATTGTTTTGAGTTCGAGACCAGCCTGAGCTACGAAGTGAGTTTAAGGCCAGCCTGAACTGCATAGTGAGACTTGTCTCAAAAAAGAAAAAAAAAAAAGACAGAATCATAATGATGTGCCTATTTAGCCTCCTCAGAGCTGAGATTGCAGGTGCATGCCACCATGCCCAGTCTCAATTTTTATCTCACAGTGTCCCATGGGTTAGGCAGGCAGGGCAGGACCAAGGATTGAACCCCTGCTCCTGGGGCTGTTTGCAGTCATTTTAACCTGCTGATCTATATGGCTGGCCTAATATTCACTTGTTTATGAATACTTAAGATTATTTCTTCCTTTTTTTGCGAAACCAGGGACTGAATTTAGGCCCTTAGTCTTGCCAGACAAGCACCTATTCTACTGAGCCATCTCCCCATCCCTTTAAAATTTCATATCTTGGCTACTGTAAGTAATGACTCATTGAACATAAGGGTCCAGATATCTTGGTGATATAACAATTTAATTTCCTTTGAAAATATGAATTTCGGGGGACGGGGAGATGCTCAATAGAATAAGCACTTGCCTGAAAAGTGCAATGGCCTGAGTTCAATCCCGGGTACCACCAAAAAAACAAAAAAGAAAGAAAAGAAAAAGAAAGAAAATATAGTTTTGTGGTTCCTGAATTTTTATGGTTTACATGTATATATCTTTGAAAGACTCAAATGGCCATAGCTCAGGAATTGGGGAGGTAACTAGTTCACAGGGGCATGAAACTTATCAATAGAGTGGTCACTTGGGGTATAATCTGGAAGAGTCTATCTCCTTTTCTCCTTTCATGTCTTTCTGCTTTCTGCATTTTATGCCATGAGCTGATTCTACTCTGGTATGCCACTCTACCTTGGGACAGCCAAGTATATACTGACATTTCTAAAAACTGTGAGCCACAGTAACCTTTTCCTCTTTAGGTTAATGCATATCAGATATTGTTTCTCAGTAACAAGAACGCAATTCTAAGATATGTGCTGTGTGATATTTTTATTTTAGATTTCAAAATAAATTTCCATAGTATTTTTGATAATAGCTACACTAATTTCTTTTAGAAAATAATTTCCAAGCATTTTTCCCCTATACATCTTTAAATCTTAGTATCTGTTGCTAAGACCTGCAAGAAATTAAGTGCATCAAAATTGTAAGGAAGGGTTCAGGGAGATGGCTCAGTGGAATAAGCACTTCTCTGGCAAGTGCAAGGGCCTAAGTTCAATCCTCAGTTCTGTCAAAAAAAGGTAAAGAATAATTCTCTTTAAAGTCAAATGATTACAAAGCTTAATCATGTATAAAAGTATCTTAATGTAAAACATTAAAGAATACTTGATCAGTTTGGCACTATGCACTGGGAAATTTGAAATATATAATTATTTGTCACTTTCCACACACACATACACACACACACACACACACACAAATTACTTCTTTATAACACTCTTCTAAACTAAGCATATCATAGATGTCTTTTAAGTTAAAAAGTTAATAACTCATTTTAATGTTAAATTACATCAATCCTTATCACTAGTGTCTTTCTAAGAAACATAGGTGTTGTTAAATTGAAAATAATTAGTTAATGTGCTTTTGTATTGTCAACCTATGTGATAGTAAATTTGTTTTGTTCACCATAAATGAAAGTTGAGTTTTCCAAAATGATAAAATTCTAGGAAATTTTGCTTACCTAATAATAATGAAGTTTAATCTATTCTTTCTAAATTCACTTCACTGGAAACTGGACAAAACTAAATCAAACTCCAAAGTGATTCCCATGACAACAACATTCTGAGCCTTGAATGACTCAACAATTTATTCACAAAAACATAATGGGTTTCTGTCTTAACCAGCAGTAATATATGGATCACTATTTATTCATATAAACTGCTCCAATCATGTTCAATTTGTAGCTTTTCTTCTTTTAGTTTATAAATACATACTTCTAAAGTTATTTTTATAAAAAGTGCTTTCTACATAGGTGAACAATGTTACCAGATTCTCTTAGAAAGCTACTTTATACTTCATGATTCAAGTCTAATTTTTATCAATGGCAATATAGGCTACAATTTAAACTAATCTCAAGGCAATTAAAACACACACTATTAAACCTTGGTCATGCCCATTAAAATTAATTGAGACCTTAGCCCTTTACTAGAATCTTTCTTAATGAGCTTAGTGGAAACATAATAAATCCAGCAAACAAGATTCGTCTTTAATGACTATAGCACATTTCTTTTTGGTTTGTGTAACAGAAATTAACTATATATTTCTAATTTAATATTTGGTGCTGATCCACCAGTAAACACATATATGCTTTTCAAAACTAAGAAAGTTCCTATGTGCTATGAAAGAAAAACAATGTTATAAAAGTAAAAGATAAGACAATTTAAAAGGATAGTCCCCACTGAAAGGTCAGATTTTGCTAGATAAAAGGAAAACCTAACCAGTGCATTATTAAGAGCTTCATTAATAGTCAATGAATTGCTGGCTGTGGCCATAGTTTTATACAACTTCTCAAGCACAGACAAAATTTATTCAGTTAATTTAAATCTTATTCTCACAGTTGTTAAGTGATTTTGTTAGACAGATGAAATGACTATTATATGACAGAATCTTCCCCTTTGAAGATTGGTATACTTCATGTACCTTGATTCTTTCTACTGAACACTCAAAGTAACCAGGACTTCTAGTGTGATTGCTGAATAAGTAAACTTTAGTTACTGAGAAAACTACAGACATGAGGCGTGTTACAAGCAAAATTTCTTAGGAATATAACTAAATGTTTTAAGGTTATATTCTATTAATTATCTTTGCTTGCAGCTATAAAATTTCTAAATATTTTCTGTTAAAAGATCATAAATATATTGATGCCACAGTAATATATGTCTCTAATACTAAAATAGGATACAAAATCAAACTCACTATGATTTTAATAACATTAACATATCGAAAAAATATGGAAATATGTAATTTTCCTGATTTTAGATAGTGGATACTTAAACATATGCTTTCAGTATCTGCCTATATCTTCTGAATAGCTTGAAATTATAGCTCAATCATGTTTCATTTTGTAATTAAATACGTAATGTTTTAAAACTTGCAAGAAGCAAGTGACTTTGGCCCAGGCAGATAGCTCAGCAGATTAAAGCTCCTGCTTAGGCAGGCACAGGGAGCAGGGTTATCCTGAAACCCAGCGTGCAATATCAGCCCTGCCCCAGGGCATACTGAGATAGTAAATGAGATTGGGTGTGGTGGCACACAGTTGTAATCCCAGTGTTTGGGAGGCCGAAAACAGGACGATGATATGAGCATATTTGTGTAGTGAGACCCTGCAGACCCTGCACTAAATCCATAAAAGACTGGTCTTATTTGTGTCGAAAATATACATAAGTCATACACTATTTACGTGTGTCAAAATGTATGTGCCAATGCCAGTAGGTGAAGACACATTGTACTGATAAATTATCTCACTAGTCTTAAGCCATATTACACTGTTGAGATTTGTGTCTGCATGTCTTACAAAAGCCTCACATAGTCATGAGTGGCAGGCTTTCAGCAGTGGCTGAATCTACAGGTTGTGATTGGTTCACTGTCTAGTCTTGGAATTGGCAGGAGCGAGTGTCGCACATGCATGGAGGAGGAAAACATCATACAATATAATGGAGCAAAAGAAGCTTCCTCGGCCCTAGAGACCGGCCAGAGACAGCACAGCCGACTCCGTCATCCTCCTCCATCCTGTCCGCGCCCGGCCAGCCCCAGAGACCTCCCAAGACAGTGCGATTCACAGCCAGTGGCTGACTCCAGCAGCTTTTTGGATCCTGCCCCAAGCTCTCGCAGGGAGTGGGAATTTGTACGATTCACCAGGCTTCCCAGATCACTGAGAGTATGGTGAGTCTGAGGGAGAGCCATTAGCTTCTTCTCACTCACACTACCCGATACCTGAGCCCAAGCCCTTCAACTCAGTGACTGGCCTGAAACCTCAGGACCCACTCACCAGAACCTCCCCAGATCCCCTGCCCTGAAGACTGCGGAGAGAGCGGGAATTTCCCCTACTCGCTGGGCAGCAAAGTTCAGTGAGTGTAGAACTCCAGGCCCGGCGTGCCCAAGAGACATTTCCCAGGAATTCCCTGACCCCCCACCCCACATGGCCCGGTGAAAGCTCCAGGCACACCGTGCCAGAGAAAGATTTCCAGGTGATTACCATTCCCACACCAGAGCCCAAGACCCACTGCAGGTCGGCCTGGAGTGAGAACTCCAAGCCTGCCATGCCGGAGGGACATTTCTCAGCAATCCTCCGTCCCATGCCACAGACCCAAAGCCAGCACAGCCTGGCCTGTAAGTGAGGGCTCCAGGCCCACTGCACTGGAGGGACCTTTCCCCGCCTTTTTGGGTTACAGCCTGTAGATCTGGACCCAGCATATGATGACCAACCCAGTACAGCCTACTCAGTGAATAAGATCATCCACTATCCTTCTGAGAGCCGAGAAGACTCACCAAAGCCCAGGCCCCTCCACCAGAGGAATGACCTGTCTGACACAGGAGGGCTGACCCCGGGAACCAACATAGGGGAAGCAAAGGCGCTGCAGCAAAAAAGGAACTGAACACAACAGCTAGATCCAGGATAGGCATATTTGGAAAAATCTCAAACTTAATAGACTGGCACCCGAATCTCATAACAAGCTAAGGTTGTAGCTGCAACAAAGCTCTACACCAAAGGTCAAAGGTCAGTGCTATACAAAATGACAAAGAGAAGGGGAAAAATGCAATCCCAGACCTCCAGTCCACCAGGAAGGGCAGAGGACACTAGCTCAGCTGCAATGAATGAACTAACAGATACAGCAGCAAAGGAACAACAGCAGAAAACTATGCAGGAAACAAAATGAGAAGTAATTCCCCAAATTAAAAAAGAAATATCTGAATGCATAGTATCTGAAATAAAGAATGAATTCCAGAAACATTGGGTGGAAAAACGATGCTCACCCAGACCAAGTGCAGGGAGCACTATTGCAGCTGATACATATGAATTAACAGCATCTGAAGCAAAGCAACAACAGCAGAAAGATCACGAGGAAGTCAAAGCAGAAATAAGTTCTGAAATCAAAAATGAACTATTTGAAGTCATAGGATCTGAAATACAGAAACAAGTCCAGAAATGTACAGAGGAAATCCAACTTGGAAAAAACACAGCAGAAAAAGAATTAATAACTACCTCTAAAGAAGACATGGGTAAAAAAATTGAAGAGATCAGAAATATGATGGATTCCTTGAATGAGCAAGACAGAAAAGAAATAGAACACATGAAACAGAGTCAAACAGATATAGAAGAACTGAAAATAGCAATCATGAGTACTCAAAACCGTCTGAGTGAAAGTGAAGACAGAGTTTCAGATCTTGAAGACGCAGGAGCAGCTAGTGAAAAGGTGAGAAAGGATCTCTTAAAAACAACGATAATGCAGGAAAAAAATAATCCATCACCTGCAAGATGACGCCAGGATGAACAATGTGAAAATAATTGGTATCAAGGAGAACAAAGGAGTCAATACGAATGACATAGAAAGAATTTGGGGAGAAATAATCTCAGAAAACCTCCCAAATATGAGGAAACAATCCAACCTTCAGGTCACCAAAGCATACAGAACACCAAATAACCTCAACCCAAGTAGAAACACAACGAGAGATACAATAGTTAAGATTCCAGAAATCCAACACAAAAATAATACACTGAAAACTGCTGGAGAGAAGAAGGAGCTCACATTCAAAGGAAAATCCATCAGAATTACAGCCAACTTCTCTAAACAAACAATGAAGGCAAGGAGAGCATGGAGCAGAGTTCTTCAAGTCCAACACGAAAACAAATTCCAGCGCAGACTACTTTACCCTGCAAAACTCTCTTTCAAGTTTGATGGAGAAGTGAAATACTTCCACGACAAAGAACAACTAAAGAATTTTATGAGGACAAAGCCATTCCTTCACAGGCTGCTGAAAGATGTCCTAGATAGAGACCACACTGACCTGAACTCCATGAATGAGAATGGAAGGAACCCACTAAACAGGACAGTCAATTAAACACAGGTTATATAGGAGTAAAGAACACCAGTTAATACCATGACAAACATAAGTCAGCACATTTCAATTATAACCATCAATGTAAACGGACTCAATTCTCCAATTAAGAGAAATAGACTGTTACAGTGGATTAGGAAACAAAATCCACCAATATGTTGTATACAAGAAACACAGTTAACTCAACAGGACATTCATAGGCTCAAAGTCAAAGGATGGAAAACAATACCACATGCCCCTGCACTTCAGAAAAAATCAGGAGTAGCAATTCTGTTCTCAGACAGCCTCAACTTCAAACCAAGAATGATCAAACGACACAAAGAAGACCACTATATATTTGTCAGGGGAAAAATTCAAGAGGAAGAAGTAACACTCATTAATATCTATGTACCAAATACAGGAGCACCCAACTATGTAAGACAAATCTTAAGGGACATGAATATCTTAATGGGTGAAAACACAATATTAACAGGAGATCTTAACATACCCTTATCTCAAAAAGATAGGTCAACCAGAAAAAATTAAAAAGGAAGTAGCAGAATTAAAGCAGAGGTTGGAATAAATGGGCCTGGTGGACATATACAGAGTGTTCCACCCAACCACAGCTGAATACACATTTTTTTAGATGCACAGGGTTATTTTCCAAAATAGACCACATACTAGTCCACAGGTCACACCTAAGTATATGAAAGAAAATAGAAATTATTCCATGCATACTATCTGACCACAGTGCAATGAAATTGGAAATAAATGACAAAAGAAACCAGAAAAACCCACTAAATTCATGGAAAATAAACAACACCCTACTCTGCAATCAATGGGTTGCAGAAGAAATTCAACAAGAAATACAACAATATCTATAATTCAATGGAAATTCAAGTGCGACTTACAAGAATTTATGGGATGCGATGAAAGCAGGTTTTAGAGGGAAAATAATAGCTATGAACTCACACATTAGGAAAACAGAAAGGGAACAAATTAGCACCCTAATGTTGCACCTCCGACAACTAGAAAAAGAAGAGCAAACCAAACACAGAGCACTAAGACAGGAAAAAATCATAATGACTAGAGCAAAAATTAATTCAATTGAGATGAAGAAAACATTTCAAAGAATCCACAAATCAAAAAGTTGGTTCTTTGAAAAACTAAATAAAGTTCATAAGCCTCTTGCCAACCTCATCAAAAAGAGGCAAAAGAAAATTCAAGTACAAGCCATAAGGAATGAAAAGGGTGAAATCACCACAGACCCAGTGGAAATTCAGAAGATTATCAATATTTGCTTTGAGAATCTTTACTCTCACGGAACAGAAGACACAGAAGAAATGGACAGATTCCTCGAAAAGTACAAATTACCAAAACTGAATCAAGAAGATATAACAACTCTCAATAAGCTGATAAAAGCCAATGAAATACGAAACGTAATAAAAAGCCTACCGACAAAGAAAACTCCAGGTCCTGATGGATTCACAGCTGAATTCTACAAGAAATTTATAGAACATATCAGGTACATGACAAGGATGTCCTCTATCACCCCTCCTATTCAATATAGCCTTGGAATCCTTAGAAACAACCATTAGGAAAGAGGGAGAAATAAACGGAATCAGAATAGGTAAAGAAGAACTTAAATTATCACTATTTGCAGACGACATGATACTTTACATGGAAGACCACAAAAAGTGAACCACAAAACTACTAGAACTGATACGGAAAATCAGTAGTATAGCAGGATACAAAATCAGTACTCAAAAGTCAATAGCATTCCTCTACACAGATAACAAGCACACTGAAAGGGGAACAATAGAAACAATACCTTTTACAACAGCACCAAGGAAAATGAAATACCTTGGGATTCTCTTAACCAAGGAAGTCAAAGATCTTTTCACAGAAAATTACATCACCCTAAGAAAAGAGATTATAGAGGATTTCAGAAAATGGAAAGATATTCCATGCTCCTGGATAGGAAGAATCCACATCATGAAGATGGCCATACTCCCAAAATTGCTGTACAGATTTAATGTAATACCTATCAAACTGCCATCAACATACCTGCCAGATATAGAGAAATCAATCCTAAAATTTACTTGGAACCACAAACGACGTAGAATAGCAAAGGCAATCTTGGCCAATAAAGACAAGGCAGGAGTCATCACATTTCCTGATTTGAAATTATACTATAAAGCCACTGTGATAAAATCAACATGGTATTGGCAACAAAATAGACCTGAGGATCAGTGGAATAGATTAGAATACGCAGAGGCATCTACAAAAACACTCAGCCATCTTATCTTTGACAAAGTGACTACACAAGCTCACTGCAAGAAAGATAGCCTCTTTATCAAATGGTGCTAGAAAACATGGCTTTCTACAATACGAAAACTAAAACT
>PVKA01034304.1:0-23895 GCA_004027165.1 Ctenomys sociabilis
GACCCTGTTTTTCCCTTCCTACAATAGGACACCAGGATGCTTTGGCAGCCAGTAGGTGGCTTCTCAATTCTTGTTGAGATCTTCTTGTAGTCACCAGTGTATTTAACTCCCACTAGGCACTAAACATGATTTATTACTTTTCTCTTTGGAGATAAAGTAGAGGAACTCCTGTTTCATCTGTAAATTCTCACTTGGACTCATACAGATTGGCAAGGCATGGGTCAGGAAGAGGGTGGGTCTACTCTGGACAGAGTTGCTAGAGGGAAGCAAGCAGCGTACATGGGACCCTCAGTGGGGCAGGAAGGCTGGAGCAGTCCATGGGAAAAGGGTAAGTGCCCAAACAATAGCATTTCTGAAACCCATGCCCAGGGAGGGCCACCTTGGGAAATGACTGCTCTCACACATTATCTGTTATGCACTCCATCCATCCACACTTCTGTGGTAGTTGGCCACATGATGAGATTCTTAAAAGAAAAAAACAATGTGAATTTTCTACAGTTTATATGGATGGACATCTCTTACAAAGGAAAGATATGCATTCACACATGAGTTTCAGGGCTTGGGGAGAAAGACAGACTTGACCCAAGTGCAGGAGGCTCAGTGATCCAAATATTCTGTTGACCCCAATGCCCTGGGACAGGGTCCAGAAAGCAGGCAGGTGGATGATCTCCTGTAGGCAGGAGGCCAACTGTGCAGGGAATGTTTGGCTCATTCTTTTATGTGGGACTAAAGACACAGTGAGCCACACCTCAGCCATAGGTTTTATTATGAGACAGGGTCTTGCTGAGTCACTAAGTGGCCCAGGCTGGGCTCAGACTTGTGTTCCTCTTGCTTCACCCTCGCAGAGTGCTGGGGCTATGGTGCACACCACCCTACACTGCCGCATAACTGTTTCTTAAAATGCAGAGGAAAGTGTACCAGAGCAATCGGCATTTGACTGGCAGTCCCGCCCTCTGTGGGGAGCATGCGTTTTTGGTTGCAGAGCCTAAGTATCCTAGGGAATGAGGTTGGGAAGCCACACTGCCTCTCCCGGAATCAGGACAGTCTGGAAGGACCAGAGCTATACTACAGCTGCTTTCTGCCCACGCTCTCACTGGGCACATACATATTTAACTTTCTGCATTTATAGTTCTCACCACATAGCAAAAAGTGCTTATGAATTTTATGTGTTTTAATATACAAAACTAAGTATTTACTAGAGCTGCTAAAGAATGGCAGGCTCATTCAGTGATGACCTCTCCCATTGCCCTAACTTTCTCATCCACAGTGGTGGACCCTGTGGGCAGGGCCTTTGTAGTGACTTCTCAGAGCTCCCTGGAGAGCAATGCCAAGGCAGTGAAGCTTTCTCTATGCTCTCACTTTAAACAGGAATTGTAAGTCATTCCCTGAATACTTTGTGGAATTCTCATCCAAGGATTAGTCATGTAGCTTGGCCACCCATCTCCTTATGTGGGAGGTACTGAAAGCTCTATGAATATACCTGAGCCAGAGTGGCCTGTGAAACCTGGAGAAGGTAAGAGCTGTTCTGAAAGGGAACACGTGAAGCTCCTCACTACTGGGAATGGAGGCTCTTAGCAAGCACTAGTGTATAGCATGCATTTTCCTTTCTCAGCTTCTCACTCATCTTGGCCCCATGTGGTCTGTGGGCCATGAGAGAGTTTTGAGAAAGCTGTGAACTTCTCCAGAATGTAAAACTGGCTTCATACCCACCATTGTGCATGTTCTAAAACTGACACGCTGGCTGTGCAAGAAAAACAGCATTCCTTTTGTTTCCCTCTCTCTGAAGCCTTTTCCTCCCATGCCAAACTGTGGTCCACAGCTAGTCATACCAGTATGAGGACGTAGAGGACAGTAAACAGTGCAGTGTCACTTGCAAAGGACAAAAAGACACCCAAAGGTAAACCTATAAAAAGCAAAACAGAGAAAAATACCTCTCTTGCTAAGGCAACTCCCTCCTCAGAGAATTCCATAGGGTGCAATGCAGCAACTTCACCACGAAAGGCCACAATATTGGTACTCAGTGAAAGACCAAATACTGGCAAACACTTGCCCACTGGGAAAGTCTCTGTTCAGACCATGCATCCCTGCTCGGACCCTACACACCATTTGGTCACACTCAATCATTTTCATTTGCAGAATCAGCAGCTGCCCAGTTGGCACAACAAAACCAACATGGAGCCCCTAACATGAATGATGACACATCGCCAAAGCTGAGCTTCCTGTCTGTCCATTCTCCTGAAAAAGTAATGCCAATTACTTTTGATGGAGGTATTTTTCCCAAAATCGCTTGTGGCTAAGCTCAAGCTTTCTATAAATCAATATGTAAATGTAAATAATTAACAGAAAAATGGACCAAAATCTTTCATTAGGAAAGAAGAATAAGAAGTCCCTATGCCAGGCGGCACCAAAGCTTTGCCACAGTTTCCTTTGAGGAAGCTTCTGCAGGCAGTGGAAGGGTAGGGACAAGCGTAGCCCGGAGGAACTAAGGTGCCAGTGTGAACAAGTCTCCTGGACTACTTGGTGCATAGGGTATAGGGGTGTGGATCGCAATATATTTAAAGAGTGGCATCTATCACACACAGAAAAGAAGCTATTGGGGCCGGTAAGATAGCTCAGCAGTTTAAAACACCTACTTAGGCAAGCTTAAGCAGCTGCAGGGGACCGTGGTTCAATCCCTGGCATCATATGCTGCACCAGCCCCACCCTCAGAGCAAGCTGAGTTAGCCAGAGAGAGAGAGAGAGAGAGAGAGAGAGAGAGACAGAGAGAGAGAGAAGAAGCTATTAAGCCAAAAGTACTGGTGCACACTTGTACTCCCCACACTCCAGAGGCTGAAGCAGGAGGCTTGCCGTGAGTTTGAGGCCAGCCTGGGCCACATGGTAGGTTCAAGGCCAGTCTGCCTTGAACTAGGGTTGTTTCAATTTTGCAGAAACTCATTCTTTTTTCCTTAGCAACAACTTTTCCACTTGCTTTACAGGCACTGTTTCTAGGGTGGACTGGGAAGAAATCCATCTGCTCCCGACTCTAGGGAACATTTCCACACAACCCCATGCACCAATTGCTTTGTGCTCACCCACGAAGGGGCCTCAAGCAGAACTTCGGGCCCTCAAACTGGCCTTCCCACCTGCTTACTGCTGCCATCTGCAAACCACCACCATTCTCATCTCCATTCAGGATGGAAACCGGGGCCTCCCTGGATTCTGTGCCTCTGTCCACCCTACCCCCAGGTATCCACTGAATCACAGGCTAAATAACTTGCAAAGTGTTACAAAAGTAATAAAAGGCAGATCTGGGTTAAAATTCAGGCTGTCTGAGTCAGTAATTTCCGTTTTGTCTTGTTGTGTTTTTTTTTTTTTGAAAGGGGATACAAAGGATGGAACCCAGGTCCCTGCACATACTAGACAAGCGCTGTCCCACTGAGCTGCAGCCCCAGGCCCAGAATCTACTCATACCACTTGCAGTAATACCAGCAGGGAAATGGGTTGTAAAAACAGTGAAGCAAAACTGTGAGAACAAAGCTGTGAAGGAGCTGAAGTTTAAAAACATAAAGAAAAGGCAATCCCCTCCTGTTGCTCAGGAGATAGCCATTCCTCATTCCTTCTCCCTATTTTTTTAAATGTATTGGGTACAGTATCTCACTATGCAACTCAAATTTATAGAGATCCTCTTGTTTTCAGCCTCTTGGGTGCTGGGATTTTAGGCAGACACAACCACGTTCCGTCTTGATGGCCAGCTCGGTGCACCAGGGGGCTGAATCGCTTGCCTCGGCAGGTGCTTCGTCCATTGAGCTACCTTGCCAGCCCTCTACTCCCTACCCTTATTCCACAATAAACCTTTTCCTACTCTTCAGAGCTTGAGCCACCTGCTGAGGCACTCAGCTTCCTGGATGGTCTCCAGAGCAGTGTTAAGTTCCATATCTGTGGGCAAACCCCAAGGGTGTGTGACTGATAATGGTGACCCAGGGGGTCAAGGATCACCTTGTAATGTGGTGGAGTGTTAGGCACATTCTAGCGGCTACTCTGAAGCTTCAGCCTCTTCCTCTCCCGCTATTGCTGCTGCTGTTGCCTGGGATTAGGCTAAGTAATTTTATCTGTCTCTGTAGTTGCCACAACTTCCATATCCATAGATTTCAATATGAAATTTTGCAAATGTGAGAGATAAGTTTCACTGCTACTTGGGAATGGAACGCTGACTTCCCAACGGCCTCATAGCTGACCTACACTTCCCGTGGTAGGAAGTTTGCGTTGACTGAGGGCCTTCTGCTGGGTTAAGGAAGGTTCAACTTGTGCAGCAGGCTGTGAGAGTTGACATGGGCCTTCTCCCAGAGGAACAGAGGACTGGATTTGGGACTCTCTGGATTCTGAGTTTGGGCCTCCAGCTGCCATTGTGATGATTCCTTGTGCTCACAAGGTTGCGGGGACTCCTCCAGGTTCTGCAGATCTCCCAGTGTCAGCTTCATGATCAGCTGTACCCATACATGTGGATCTACAGCATCGTCCTGTGAGGTTTGTCTCTGCACCTGAGGAGATGTTGATGGATGGGGCCTTCCAAAACCTTCCTGAACAAATTACAAATGCTGAACAGAAAGTCTGTCAATGTGATCTGGGAGCTTAAGACAGTCCAGAAAGACCCTGAGTAAAAATTTCCCACAATAAGGTCTGTCAAATATCTCAACAGAATAAAGTGCCTGTAAGCAGGCACAGAGGCCAGGAGTTAGACCCTCAGGTCTGCGGTACCGGCCCCATCCCCGGGGCTCACTGAGACAGCAATTGAGACTGGGTGTAGTGGTGCATGCCTGTACCCAGCCTCCATAGGGAGGATCCCTATGAGTCTGATCTAGGAGTGAGACCCTGAACACCCTGTAGACCTTTCCCTAAAATGCAAAAAAAGAAAGAAAAGAAAAAAAGATTTTCCATGTTTAGACAAAAAGAGGTTTTGTTTTTTTTTTCCTTTTCTTTTTCTGTACTCTATGTATTGAAATTATACAACAAAATATTGGTCCCATGTTTTATCAGTCTGTGGACAAGCAGTACAGAGGCAACCTGACACGTTGAACATCTGTAAAAAATTTGTTATCTGAAGTACATGTTCCTTAAAAATAAGTTCTTAAAAAGAGTTCAAATCCCTAACAAAGAAGGCTGCTTTCAAAACATGTCTATTATGGGATAACTGACCCAGGAAAACATACCCAACCACACTACATTTATTCCATTTCAATTCACCACGGGTTATCTTGCACAGATTAAGATTTGGACACCAGATGAAGGCTGATCCACGCTGATCACCTACAATGATGCTCTGATTTTTGAATGACCTCAAGCTTGAATTTTCCACCACTTAAACAGAAAAGTTCAAAAAACATCTGCTGGGTGTTTGCAACTTTGCTCAATATTCAAATGGAAAATATAAATTTAAAAAGCTTGTACAATCCCTGATTCTGCCAAAAATAAATAATAAAAAGTTGCACAAGTCCAGAGTGAGTATTATGTCACTTCATGCCACACACAGATTGGTGACGGTATAGTGTTAAGGAAGGTTCTTGCCAAGATGTTGATTTAGTTCTTGTGCTTTTTGTGTTTTATTTGTATAAGATATCATAACCATAGCCCCAAAACTGTCAGTGATGCCATGAGCAAAGAAAGGAAAGCTGTGACAATCAGAACAGAATTGAAGACAGAAATCATTATGAAATTTGATAGAGACCTGAAAAATTCTAAGTGCAGATTTCAGAATCTCAGAACCAATTATTTAGTTTTTCCATTATTTATGAGAAAATATGTTTACTTCTTGAACTTTTCAGGGTTCAAACAAATTTAAAATGGATTGTGCTTGACAACCATGGTATCGCTGTCCTTTGATTTTATAGTGTCTTCTCTACAAGTGATAGATTTCACCCAAAATTTTTGCTCTTCTCCCATGTTTTTGTCTTTTTGTTTTTTTCCTCTGCAATCAGATTCCTGAGAATTCAGAACATCATGTTTCTATGGGATGCTTTGGGGAAGGAGCATGCAAAGATCATCCTCCCAAGAAGTTCAGACCCAAATTCTCAAAGACCACCAACTCCTGAAGCATTCCATGTCCCAGCTCCTGGGGTTCTCCTGGCATCTCCCTACAATGCCAGCAGCCAATGCAAGTCACAGTGTCACTACGGTAGTCAGTCACTGGGGTCACAACTCAGCAGCAGAATGGGGAATCAGAGTGCAGCTTTTCTATGAATCTTCTTGTCCTCACGGGCCTGATCCCCAAATTCTTAGCTCATCATACAGACTTCGTTTCTTCTCCTGTGAATGTCAGCACTCTGATCCCTAACTCTTTGCTAAACTCTCTCTCAGGCTCCCTGCTTTGGTTCCTACCACCTCTCCACTCTTATTGACAATGAGATCTCCACTTACGTGCTCCTCTGCTGGCTCCAAGGTGATACTCCACCTGAACATTTCTCGTTCTACTGTGGCCAGGCCCCCCCGTCACCCTGACAACCTAACACAGAGCCCTGCCAACCCCACCAGCTGCCCCTTTCACAATCCAAATGCTGCCTCAGACCTGGGCACTTAAGAAACAGTGGCTTGACTGGTGTTTCCAGGGCCTCATGTGGTACATGTTATGGAGTAGAGATTCTCACCATACTTATATCAGAGGTATTTATGGTGTCCTGCCTCCTGCCCCTGTCCCCAAGGGTTGTCTGGCAGTCATATTAGATCACTGTTCAGGGAAGTTGGAATGGTAGGTGTGTCACCATAGTACCAGGAAGTTGCCAGTGGCCGCTCATCCAGCTTCCTCAGCTTGGGCCAACAGAAGCCAACACTTCCCCTTGGCTGGCAATCTGGCTCAGTAGAACCTCAGAGAGGCCGCTGTGTGGGACTGTGGGTCACTGGATTGTGATCCCAGAAGCACGTAGCAGTGTCCTTCCTCGAACTTATGAAAATCCTCTCTGACAGGGCCGAGTGCAGATCAGTCTCAGTACCTAACATGGGACACAGTAAGTGTCAGACACATGTCACATGCTGTAAAGCATACAGAACAATGGGACTGTGGGCAAACAGAGGCTGTGGAATGGCTTCCTCTCGGTTAGTTGCTGGGTCAGTAGGCTGCAGCTATTCAGGTTCCATGGCAAAGGAAGCCAATGCGTATCACAGTAGCCGAGGCCGAGTCACACTCCTCAACCACATGGATCTGTGCTGAACGTCTATAATCTGGAGACTTTTGATGCACATTTTCTCCAAATTCTCATGACCTGGCTTCAGAAGTGGCAGCTATTTCATTTGCATTTAAGTTAAAATTTTATTTCCGTGCTTGGGACTAAAGATAGTTTCTCTCACATGCCAGTCGAGATCTCTACCTAAGACACATGCTCAGGCATAAGAGAACATTTGAAGAGCCTCAAGATGATTCAGTGTTTTGACATTGTGGACCTTAGCCTTTGGAAACTGAATGCAATTCCCTCTGTGCAATTCTTATCAGGGGCTGCTTCAATTATAGGACTAATATCTGAATGGATTTCAGCCATGTTGATGGCTCAGTTTAATGGCAGGAATTCCACTGTCGCTCCATCACTTCAGAATGGTGTGTCTGAGCATCGCACAGTCTATGGCATGTGTGTGCCTTCCCTGTTTTAAATTTTTTAACTCATTAGATTGCTCAACAATCATTTTTGTGAGCATCATTGTATGCGAGCACTGGTGTACATACTAGAAATGCAGCAGAGAGTGAGCTAGACAGAGTTACTATTTTCATTCATTGTGACTTTCCTCATGGTTAGAATCCAACAGTGTACAGTGCAGGACATGGAGGCGTGGACCTTACTGAGTGGATCAATGGGAAGAGGAGAAAAGGACAACCAGTGTTTACCTCTGTCACAGTTCTGCCTTCACGTCCTCATTCTGGGTCTGGCAACCCCATGCTATCAATTGCTTGCCCTCTAGTACAGTTACTTTGAAGCAATGCTGAAACAGCCTCATTTTCCACAGTGTTGCTTCCATGACATCTGTCTGCGAACCCCACTTTTGTCACATAAAATGGTTCTGAGATTCTTGGGATGCTGAAAACAGGAGGACCACTACAAGACTCATCTGTGTAATGACAGCGTGTAGACCTTGTATTATCTAAAAAACATTTCTGAGATAGCTCAGCATACTAAAGCACCTGCTTAGGCAGATGGAGGGACCGGGGTTCAATATCTGGAGTGCCATGCTGGCCCCACTCTCGGGGCACACTGAGACAGTGATTGAGACTGGGCATGGTGGTGCATGCCTATAATCCCAGTGCTTGGGAGGCTGAAAACAGGAGAATCACTATGAGTCCAATCTGTGTGGTGAGACCCTACAGACCCCTACTGAATAAAATAAAAAGTTTACTTATTGATCACTTCTAAATCGGAAGATAATGGTGTCATTTTTTTTCCCCAACTGAAATAATATGACTCATCCACTGATACAGCTCCTGGCTGACATAATTGCCAGACTGTGGTCAGAAATCCTAGGTTGATGATTCAGGCTGTAGAGCACAAGTGGTGGTGAGTGGCTGTGATATCTCTGAAAAGAGAAGCAGTAGCACGCGGAGTGTTTCCAGCACAGTGAACCCATGTCATCTGCCTCTACTCTGAATATAGGCCTCCATGAAGCCACTCTCTAGGCAGGCTTGATCTGCCCCATGCAGCGTGCCCTGCCTTCATGCCTGGTGACTCCAGAGTCTGCGCAAGGACAGCCCCTGACGTCCACTTGCTCTCCTAGCCCTCACCTACACACCAGTTCCCTTTTAATGCATTTCTCTCCCTTCTACCGTTTTCATGTTCTGAAAAAGAATGATCTTTCCCTGGCTCCCACTGGACTTATCCTTCCTGGGTTTGGCACTGATTGGATCTGATGTATAGAAAGCAAGGGACTGAGTGGAGCCCTGCATGTCATTCACAGAATGAATATTAGTAACAGCTAACATTCATACAAAGGCATGGTGCTAATTTATGTCTCACAGATATTCATGCTTTGGAATCTCACAATCCTATGAAATGGGAAAAATCATAATTCTCATTTTACAGATGAGGAACTGAGTCATAGACTAAACAATTTGCAAAAGGTTACCAAGCTGATAAAAGAGACCTTTAGTCTGAGGGCCAGCAAGATAGCTCAGTAGAATAAATACTTGCCTGGCAAGGACAAGGTCCTGAGTTCAATCCCCAGTACCGCAAAAGCAAACAACAACAACAAAAAACCCTCAGTTTGATTCCAGAAATCTACTCCTTTTTCAAGGAGTACGCTAGAGATGGAGCCTAGGGTCCTGTATATCCTAGACAAGCATGCTACCATAGAGCTGCACATCAGGCCTTCAACCTGCTCACACCCACTTTTTACATCAGCACTAAGGAAATGAGCTGTAAAATAGGTAGAGAAAAATGGGAGTGCAAAGGTTAAGCAATGGTGCAATGGGGGTGCCAGCCAAATAGATCAGTAGATTAAAGTGCTTACAAGCAGGCGCAGGGGCCAGCGGTTTGAACCCCAGGCCTGCCGTGCTGGCCCTGCCCCTAGGGATGCTGCGACTGCAATTGAGACTGGGCATAGCGGCACAGGGCTGTCATCCCAGCTCTTGGGAGGCTGTAAACAGGTGGATCACTATGAGCCTGATCTGGTAGGGAGACCCTGAACACCCTATAGACCCTTCCCTAAAATACAAAAAAAAAAAAAAAAAAAAAAAAAAGATGCAATGGTTAAGTCTTTTTTTCTTATTAAGTGATCATTATACATTTATTCAAACTTATTCAAAAATTTGAAGAATTAAAGTCTTCTGTGGCATGAAGCCACAGGTGGTTTCACATCTCAGTGGAGCAGAAGCAGAGGGTGGAATAATGAGTGCCCCCTTTGGGCAGTCACACAGTCAGAAAGACTCAACAGCAGCCTCGCCCAGGGTGCTGTCCTCCTGATGGCTTGCATGTGTCACTTTAGTAGCACCATGCTGGGGGCTGCGTTTTAATGTCATTTGCCTCATTAATAATGCCAAAGACCTCTTTTTAATTTTAACACATATTTCTTTTCCTGTGTTAATCAAAGCCTCATCTACTTTAGAAGCAGTCTTAGCAGAAGTTTCCATGAAGATAAGACCATGCTCTCCTGCAAAAACTTCACTTTTTTTTTAAACTTTTCTTTTAGATGCCAAATCACTTGTATTTCCCCTGAGCATAATGAGCATGTTGGAACTGGAGCGCTGCTGGGCGTTCTGTAACCTAGTGGTCAAGTGGTTGAATGCATCTCTCCTTGTAATATCATACACCAATAAGGCCCCGCCAGCACCTCTGCAATCCCACCTTGTGATGGGTGGAAAGCCATGGGTCTGTGCCCCTGCAGAGGCCACCAGGTCATCCGGTGGCGAGTCAGCAGGCACCGGGATCCCAAGACCAAGGAGAAGGACCTGCTCCTGCTCAGACTTCATCCTCCTTTCCTTGGGTTGACTGTGAACTGCTGATTTCACATGTGAGCCACGCCTCCCCAACTCAGCGCCTGCCAGGACACTGAGCTGCCCTCATAGGCTCCACCTCTAAGCCAATCTGATAAAAGCTCCAACCTTTCCTTCTCCACCCCAAGGTCTCCAGATTCTCCCTGGCAGCCTTCCTGCACCCAGCAATAACGCATTCCTTTCCCTTCACCCCCTTCACCTTGGAGCCAGAGGAAGGAACCTCACTCTGTGGCGCCGCCACTGAGGCTTGCATCCTCAGGGGGTTTGCTCTGGGTGCCCCTCCCCCCTTGAACTTCCCCTCTCAACAAGCTCCGCGAGCCTCTTCCTAGTTCTCTTTTTTTGCAATTTCTTTTACATAAAAATGTGTTATGTTCATAATTTTCATACAGTTGACACAGAGGACAGTAAAGATTGTCATGCATGTCACATACACACATTAAAAAGTCTCACTGAACTAAAGAAACAAAATGAAGGATCAAGAACAGTGGTCTCAAGCCTACTCATAGGATTTTAGGATTTAACAAATAACAAGAAGTGTGAAGTTTCAGACCACAACAGTGTCAAAAAGAGAAGAATGATAAATACAAGAGCATATATTTTCACATTAAAAACATTAAAAGCTATATAACCAAACTCCAAACCAAACATTAACACACACAAAATCCAAATCAAGCAGATCAGAGGCCAAATGAAGACCCATCAATTAAATACCTATTTTAAAGAAATATCTAAAACATAACACAAAAAGTAATATTTACCAATAAGATTTCTTAGTTTTCTTATATGCTTCTCTATCATTATTAGAGAAATCATGTTCTAAAAAAAAGATGTTCCATACTACATATCTTAGTTTTGGAATATATCTATAAAACAAGCATGTGTGTATATTCTTATCAAATTCTGTAATTATTTTAAAGAAAATGTCATTTAAATCACATTCCTTGCCCTTTTGTCTCTGCCTCCGCTGTCCCTGCCTTCACACTTGCTGTCCTTGCAATTGCTAGGTTACATCTGACACCAATCCAATCCAGTCCCTCACAGGTGAGCCCTTTCTCATTCTAGGAGTTCCTACCTCATTCTCTCATTTTAGGGCTAGTTGCTGAACCTGCACCTGGTCTGGCTGTGCAAACACAACCTCAGGGTGCTTCAGAGGACAAACTGTAACCTCCTGCAAGCCCACAGAATTTGCACTTGGTCCTGACTTGCCTGTGTTGGGTTTGACATCTCATTGCTTGTGCTACTGTATGATAAGCTATAGCCTGCATAGATGACTCTGGCCGTTGAAATGAGGTGTCCTCCAAGGTGTACCATCGGGTTGGTTGCCGAGCCTCCGCTGGGCTGGAAGCATGTGTGTCATACATACCAGGGTGCCACCAAGGAGAGACCGTCATCTCATTCAGGGACACAGAACATTCAGCCTCTGTAGTGAACGAAGACTTATGGGAAGGCCAATACCCAGTGCTCATGTAGTGAAACTGAAAATGTTGAATGCTGAGTGGGATGCAAATCTGCTCTTAGAAATGTCCTTTCCTATAGCACTGGCTCTTGAGCCTCAGATGAGGTTGGTTTGGCACTGGAAAGGGCTCCTTGGGAACTCCTGATGGCTTGGCTGCTGAGCTATACCCATTACCCAAATTGAAAGGTTCAAATAGTTCCAGGAATGCAGAGGAAAACAAAGCTTAGGCCATTGATTGGGCCAAAAACTCAGTTTCCTTGGTAACTTTGTTCTAAGTTGCACATACATGAGCATAATTCCAGGAATGTGTTAAGTGATAATGGTGATCTAGTGGTGCAAAGATCAGCTGGTGATGTGAAGGACTTCTAGCCATAGCATGTAGTGGCAACTGTGGAGATTTAGCCTCTTGCTCTACTGCAGCTTTGATGGTAGGCTTTGGAGGCTGAGTGTGGCTTCAGCCCAGTGCTCTGGGTGCTCCACTCACCCCAGCTGACTAATTTTAATTCTCACAGGAAGACCTAGAGGTGAAGATAGATCTTCCTCTGGGGATAGCGATGGTTCCACCTCCTCAAAATTCTCTGGAGCTTGCTCAGGGGATGACTGTTGCTGGGAGGAGGTAAAGCCTGCTTATCTATTTCTGCAGTTGCCAAACTTCCATGTCCATGGGTTTCAAGATAGAATCTGGCACATGAGAGAGAGGAGTTTCACTGCTACTTGAGGAACTGAACATTTCTTGCTCCCTGCTGCCCTGACAGCTAAATGACCCCTCCTCGGGGTCAGAATGTTTCTGTGGACCCAGGTCCTCCCTCTGGGTTAAAGAAGGTTCAATGAGCCCGTTGTGAGTGATGACATGAGCCTTCTCCCTGAGGTACAGGTGACTGGCTCATTCTTTTTTATGGGGACTGAACGAAGGACCTTAATAATGAGCTACATCCCAGCCTACTTAATGTTTTCTAATGAGACAGACTCTTGCTGAGTCCCTGAGTGGCCTAGGCTGGGCTCTGATTTGTGATCCTCTTGCCTCACCCTCCTAGAGAGCTGGGGCTGCAGGGTGTGCTACTGTACACTACTACATAACTGGTTCTTGAAAAGCAGTGAAAAGTGCCCCAGAGCAAGGGGCGTTTGACTGGGAATCCTGCACTCCTTGTGGAGGATGAGCTTTTGTTTCAGAGCCTGGGTGTTTGGGAAATGAGGGCGAGAAACCACACTGGCTTTTCTGGGAGCAGGAGGGACACAAAGGATCCCAGCTTTACTCCAGCTGCTTTTTACTGCACTTGATCTTAGCCAAAAGGCCAAGAAGCCATCTGGCTGCTTTTTTTCTATTCTCTTGCTGGGTGCACATGTAGGATCATATACTTGAGGAGGGAAGGGTAAGCCTATGCATGTGAATACATAGGGGAACATCATACCCACGGATCACGCCAGGGCACACAGATCTTCCTCCAGCTACTATTTGCATTTTATCACACAGATAAAATATAAATTTTATGCATTTTAATATGCAAAAATAAATATTTATAAAGCTGATAAAGCATTACAGGCTTATTTATTGATGACATCTTCCACTGCCACACCACCCTCACTCTCAGCGGAGGACTCTGCGGTACCACCTCTACAATAACTGCTCAGAGCTCCCTGTTGAACAGTGCCGAGGCAATGTTGCTTTCCCCACGCATTCATTTTAGATAGAAATGGCAAGTCATCCCTTGCATGCTTTGTGTCAGTCTCAGAGACTTCATCATGTACCTTGCACACAGGTCTTCTCACTTGGGAGGCATTAATAGGTTTGTGCATATCCCTAAGCCAAACTGGCAGTCAAAACCAAGGAACTGGAAAACAAAAGGGAACTTAGGACTTCTGCATTCCCCTGCCTCTTCTTCCCCAACACAGAGGACTTCTCAAATTTACCTCATTTTATTCTTCTGTTTTGCACAGCAATGTTGAAAGAAGCCACTTGTAGAAAAACCTATGTGCAAAACCCATTAGTAAGTAATGAATGTTATTCATCATGTCTCAAACTGCACAATGCAGGTCTTATTAGGACAAAATCTACACCATGGTTCATAATCACAAAGAGCAACAATGTCACAGTGGTAGGCTTTCCAAGGTTCCACACATTACCAAGGGTTTCACGAGGTCTCTGGAATAATTTCTGTGCCTGGTTCAGCTCAGACTTATACTGTCACTCAGGTACATATGTGCAGTGAACAAACTGTGCACCCATAATGGGTGGAAGTGTTTCTCTCTGTCTAGAGCCTTCCACCTGAGTCCCCTGCACAGTTAGTCCCACATGCAGCCTTCTCAGAAAGAAGGAGGAGGTGCTTTAATTTCTCTCACTGGTTCATCCTACAAGTCCAGACACCAAGCAAATACCCAAGTGCAACTGGTAAAGCTGTACAGTTCAGAGATTTTCATGCCAAGGACGGTCACTGATTTGGCAGTTGTAAGGACAGGTTAAAGGACAAATAGTCCTAAACTACAGGATGTCCTTTATGAGCCAGGTGTGGTGGCACATACGTCTAATTCCAGTATTCAGGGAGGCTGATGCAGGAGAATATCACGTTCAAGTCCAGCCTAAGAAACTTAGCAAGATCTTGTCTGAATGGGTGATAGAACTGAAGGATTCTTGCCAGGCCAGATTCCAGATTTGTAACTTGATTTGTTTCTCATCAATATTGACCAGTGCCACAGGCCACCCAGAGTCCCAGCAGTCCTCTCAGCATCCTTCCAACTTCTTAAAAGGTTGGGTCAACACCATCACCAACACTTTATAAATTAAAATGATGAAAAGAGCCCTAGTCTGTAGGGAATGCTCATGTCCCTGAAGGACAGGTTGGGATAGAACATTTCTGCCCTGATCTTTAAGTGGAAAGGCAAACATCACACCTTAAGAAGAGACTGTACTCAGCCACAGCAAGTAAGATCTCTCTTTTTTGTCTCTTTCCTTAAACCCATTGAGCAGAAGGTATTACAGGAAGCAGGATTGGAGTAGTTTCTTCATCACCAGCCAGGGTAAGACCTATGTCTCAAGTATTCCACTGGCAGACACCAGGTAAGGCTGATGATGTCTTTGGCAGTAAGGATGAACACCTCTTCAACACTGCAGGTGGTTTGAGCCGAACTCTCCATGAATGTCAACCCACGCTCCCAAGCAAAGGCCTCTGCCGCCTTCCTCTCTTTTCACATCCCTGCAGGACTCTAGGTAACTCTTGTTTCCAATTAGCATGATAACCATGTCAGAGCCTGAGTGCTGGGGGCATCTTCCAACCATGAGGTCAGGTGGTTCAAGGTTTCAGGCCTCATAATGTCATACACCAGGAGTGCTCCTGCCGCTCCCCTGTAGTAGGAATGGGGGATGGAATGGAAGCATTCTTGCCCAACCATATCCTCAATTTGTAATTAAACTTCTTTTCCTTTGATATTTACCATAGGGGCTCCAAATTCTGCCCCTATTTTGAGGTCATAAAACCGGCTGGAACCTCTTGTCTGTAAATTGCAGGAGGAAACATTGCTTTTCCACTCCTGATGGAGAAGGATTTACATTGCAGAAGGCAATTACCCTGGAAAGTTCCTCATGCATTTTTATTACATGTTGAACTTAGTGTTCATGGCTGTGTTATAAAAACTCTACCATTCACTCTTTTACTGCACACAGAAGGCGCCATAAGTAATGGATGCAAGCTTTTCTTAAGAAGAGACTAAATTCATGCGAACTAGGGATTTCAGGGAAAACAATATGAAAAGAGATGGAATTGACTTCTGACACATTTAAGAGACTTCCTCAGACACAGAGAAGTAAGGATTATGTAGACAGACAGAGTCACAGACAAAACTAGCATTGACCTGGTATGCCAAGGGGTGGGTGCCTTGACTGGGATGGAAGGCTGCCTTGACTGTGAAAGGGAAATTAGGGAAATTATTTGACGACTTACTAGGAAAGAGAGAGAAAAGTTTATGAAACTATGAAACTACCCTTAACAGTCTCTCAGATAAAAAACTAAAAAGGCATTCTACATGGCCAAAGAGAACAGAAGCAAGCTCCAGGAAGAGGCTCCTTTGCATGAACCCTCTCTGGAAAACACACAAAAGTGTCCATGGCAGGGCTGTGGTGACTTATCAGAGCAGGCTCTGCTCCTTTGTTCACAGAGGCTGAGTATCCTGGGAAATGAGGTTGAGAAGCGCACTGCAGCTCCTGGAAGCGGGCGGGGGGCGAGGATCCCAGCCCTCCTCTGCTGCTTTTTGCTGTGCTCATAATGGGTGCGCACCCAGATTTATCTGCATCTGAACTTTTCACATAGACAAAACTAGTTAGAAACTGTAGGAATTTCAATATGCAAAAGTGTCTCCAACAGTTGCCAAAGCATGACGGGCTCAATCAGTGATGACCTCTTCCAATGGCACACCTTCCTCCTCCTCAGCACAGGACTCTGGCCACCAACTCTAGGATGACTTCTCAGAGCTTCCTGCAGAGCAATGCCCAGGCAGTGTTGCCTTCCCTGCACGTTCACATTTAACTTCTTTAACTAGCCGGCCATTGTGCATCACCACTGAAAGCTTTCTGCAGATCTCCTCTGAGGATCCAGCAGTCTTCTCCCTTGGGATGCTCTGACAGGTCTGTCCATAGCCCTAAGCCAAAATGGCGGACCAAACCAGGGACGGCCCTCCTGGAACTGCCTGCCTGCGTCGCGCTAGTAGCAGCATGCTGGGGGCCGATTTAATGCCATTTGCCTCGTCGTTAGTGTCAAACACACCTTCTTGAATTTTTCAAAGTGTTTTGTGCTGTATCAATAAATGTCTCTTTTACATTGGAAGCAGTCTTGGCAGAAGCTTCTGTGAAGAGAAGTCCATGTGCTCGTGCAAAAGTTTTACCCTCTTCTTTTTATTTTTCTAGATTCTAAGTCACTTTTATTGCTGGGTGGCTGGGATGGGAAGGGCGTGGCCTGTTCCTGTTTAGTGCTCAGGCAGTGCTCCTCTGCTGTCACAATGGAACCCAAACATTGGACCTCTTGTTGCCTAATCTGTGCCTTCTTCTTGGACACCTTATGGTGTTTACTTCATAGCTGTCTTTGCAGGTTGGGGCTGTAGAAAGATACAGTTGTCCTCTGGTGTGAAGAAGCCTTGAGGTCAGTAGCCAGCTCCTCTCCAAAGCCTGCAGGAGAGTGCTGAAACCCTTGGAGAAGCCCACTGCAGATGAGCTCCTCCTTCATGGCCCACCAAGGGACTGTCCTTGAAATGCAAAAGAGGCTGACAGACTGGTGCAAGGTGGACACAGAAAAAGGCATCTTGTAAACTCAAGCAAGTAAGCCAAGCAGCATTGATGGACTGAGTCCCTTCAGTGGTTATGGACTTGGTGCCTTTTGGTGATTGGTCCCTGTAGCTTCATTCACAGAACACAAGGCCTGTACTTGTCTGTATTCATTAGTTTCTAGTGTAAAGCCCAAATAATTTCTAAGAGCATACATGAGGTTACACCGCCATCCTGTTCTGTATGCGTCGTCTTAGTATATCAACAAACCATGTCAGCTTGTACAGATTACTGTCCAATGTTATGTCTGTTTACGGCCATAGAGCTTAAATTATCCATGTTTTTAAAACAAAGAGAACACAAAAACCTCAGGCCTACCTGGGAAAAACATTTAATCTCCAGCCTGGGAACATTCTTATAAAATTAGTCACTTTGACCCAATCATTCTCAGGAAACAGCTAAAACCACAGAGTTAATAGTTGCCCTATGGCCTACCCCTCTTAGTTTCTTTAAAAAGCCATATATTCTCAAACCCACCAATTATTTTAAAGGTCAACCTAAACTAACCAGTGCCATTCGCTTCTGTAACTGCACTTACAAGACCCCTCCTCCCTTTGTCTTCCGGCTTAAAACCCAGCCCACAGTCAGCTCGGGGCTCTCTGTTCCTGCTCATTCAGTGAGCCCCATGCATGCATGGAAAATAAAATCCCCTTGCTTTTGCATGACAGGACGTCTCTTGGAGTCTTTCTTCATGCGGTGGGCTTTTCAGACCTAACACTAGTATACACCTCAGGAAGAGTGGAGTGTTCCAGGTTCTGCCCAAGCATCCATGCTCTAAGAGCCATTTTAAATGTCATATATTTTATATGGATATGGGAGTATATTGGCAGTCTCAGACAGGTACCGGCCCCTAGTTTCAGTTTGACTGATTTACAACCAGCCTCATTGGGTATCTTCAGCCCCTATCTCAGGCCCATTATAGGTCAGGCCAAGCAGCTCATCTATTCCAAGCTCTAAGGAGTCTCCATTCCTCTACCTGTGGGCCAGCAAGCGACAGCACCCTGGCCTCTGCATGAGCTGGGCTTATAGTCATGTATCCTGTGGCACAAAAGGAATTTGGGACTGTAGTTTGTGGAGCACATCCCTTCCCCAAATGGGAAGTGAGCAATTTATAAGGCACAGGAAATCATGTCAAACCTCTTCTCCCCCTATGACAAACCTTGTTGGCCTAAAGAACCCTTCTTCTCTCTGAGAAAGGGGCTTTCTGGCCCCACTGGCTTCTATAGTAATCACATATTCTTGCCTATCATTCCAATGTGTTAGTATCACTACCAAATGCTTAGGTTGGCAATCTGTGGTGGAGTCTATTGGCCCCGCTTTCTCTGTGATGATGGGCTCCAGGGGATCTAGAGAGATGGAGCCTGGGGCTGCCTAGTCCTCATAACTTTTAGTCCCATCAGTGCTATGACATGGTCATCTCACTCCTCCCAGGGGTAGTAGCACTTAACAGACAGCTTCCCAGCGTCATAACTTCCATGGTGTCATGTTTGTCACCATTTCCTAGGCATTTATTTTCCCAGAGCTCCTTCTCCTTACACCACACACATTGATCCCAGACCAGCATTGGTCAATCTTTAGGCCTCTGTCCTATGTGGCCCTTGCCTTATTCCCATCACTTTTTGTAACCTCTATGCTCCTCCAGGGATGCCACCAACAACTTTATTTTTCATTTTAGCCTTCTATGAGCTTCCCATTTGCCTCCGTATCTAAGTTCCCATACCCTTTGTTGGCCACTTCGAACAGCAGAGTCACATTCACCCCAGCTAAGCGTGAATGTCTTCTGTAGTGTTTGCCTAGTGCCTCAGGAGCCTGTGCTACAAAGGCACTGATTACCATGCCCTGATTCTCAGGGCCTCAGGAATAAATTGGGTGTAGAGCTGGAATCCCTCTCAAAGCTTCTCTTACACTGCCCGGGACTTTCATCTATTCTCTGCAGTGTTCATGAGATTTCTCCAGTATCAGCTGTTTTGTTCTGCCCTTTTTTAACCTCTGCGAGAGTCTCCTAGAACCACAACAAGTGTTGTAAGGAGCTGCACTGTTATGTCCCAGTTGACTTCTGTCCCTAGGAACTTCCCTGATCGGATATTTGAAAATTAAGCTCACCCTCTGGCACACTAGTTACTAGCCTGGGGAGTGCTGTTGGGTCACTCTCCAGCTCTCATCAGTAGTAAACAGCATCAGGAGGAGCTGTTTGCCATCTGGCCAGCTAGGATGATGTGTGTGAAAAGGGGATTTCCATTTCTATAGAGCTTGGGGCTTTTCTGGATAGGAGAGGGTATGAGGTTTCTAGTTCAGGAAGTCAGTGTCTGAGAAGGGTGATAGAAAGCATCTTTGCTGTTCTTCAGTTTAGTAGTCTGCATTCCAATAAGTGGGTCCCCTAGGCTCTGGCAGGAGCATCTGCAAGGCCTGCCCATGGCCTGATGGGAGGAAGCACTGCTCATCCTTTGGGCTTGACTCAACTCCCCCTGGGACAGAGACTCTGACTCTTCCCCTACAAGTGAGGCCTGAGATTCCCTGTCATTTGATCCTGTTTCCCTGAGGGCCAGCCTCAGCACAGGGAGGGGTCTCTGTCTCTTCTAGCAGCTCTTGGGGAACTGATTTCTGTTGCTCATTTTGTCGCCTTTTTCTGAGGAGATGGTCCCAGCAGGAGCAGCTGCCACACCTGGCACCACTTGAGTGGCTAAGACTCCTTGAGCTGCAGCATGAGCGTAATGGTGTAGCACAGTTATGGACTAAGCAGAGCTTATTTATTCATTGATTTCAACAAGAAATGATTAAAATACATGACCTGCGATGTATGCTTAGCATATAATAATAATAGTGTGTTTTTACACTCATCATTCAGTTATTCCTACAATATCTTCCTTTACACAGGTAGGATGATTAGCGCTATCTGCATGTGGATTCTTTGGATGGATACTAGGAATCTACAACTCTCTTTGACTGAAAAACCTACTATTATATTAGAAGTCTGGGAGGCAGAATTATGAACTAACCCTAGCTACCCAAACCTTATATTCACTTTTCCACATGTCAGGCAAAGAAAGAAGACTTCTGACCCATTTGTGTGAGCTGTCACCCGTCTGCCTCCCTGAAGCTCTGTGACATGGAAATGATTAATAGCTAGGGTGCTCTGACTTCTTGCAAGGAAAGGTGGAAAAGGAGCCTGAACGATGGCCTGGCCCCTAAGTTCTCACCCTGTTTTGGAAACAGGTAGGTTAATGACTCTGTGCGATTCTTTTGCACTCTGTGCTTTTGTGGCTATTTATATCTACTTCACTGGATGGCTCTTCTGACACTGTTCCAGTGACAATTACTTGTGTCTTTGCAGGTCCCTACTCTAACACCCTTTGCCTCTAGTCTACTTTGTTTATCTTCCTTTGTTTTTGGCAGACTATTACATGTGGCCAGATGCTTGCTTGCTGATAGATTCTCCTAATGAATGATCTGTTAGCTTGGGTCAGTAGTAAGAGACCTAGGCCATGATTTAGATAGTGGAGGCATAAGGACTAGAGTCTGAGGAAAAGATGACTCTGGAAATTGAGTCACTGTATACACAGGCCTGAAAGAGAGGCCTCCACTACTAGAAGTGTGAATCAGGGTTTGTAGCGTATGTCCGGCGCCGCTCCCGTCCCGCGGAAGAAGACACTCAGACACTCAGCAACGGGTTCAGCAAGCCTTTATCGAGTGGGATGCAAGCCTCTACATGCGTCCGCTATCCACGGCTCCTATGGTGCAAGCATGGCGGATTTTCTGATACAAGAAGCTATATAGGTTCCATATACCAATCATGATTATACACGTGGCCAATCACTATTGGGACATCTTAGAGCACTGGCGGGCTTATTCCCAATAAGGGAGAGGTTGGTACAGCAACAAGAACCAGGAAGCCGGATATAGACGCTATCTTGGCTGACACGATGGGCGGGGGAGCGAGGAGCGGTCGCCATCTTAGAGCGGCTCCCGACAAGCATAGGCCCTTAGAAGATGACTCTGGAAATTGAGTCACTGTGTACACAGGCCTGAAAGAGAGGCCTCCACTGCTAGAAGTGTGAATTAGGGTTTGTAGCCTAGGCCCTTGGAATCAGAGAAGCTGTGTTTTTCCTGCTGGGCTGCACAGGAGTAGCCTACAAGGAAACCCACGTAAGGGTTGGGCACTTTACCAGGAGTGACTGCTGACCAGTATGTGCCATGGCAGTTTTCCTGCCTCTAGCGCTGGAGTGTGAATCTGAACTCGGAGAGGCTTGAGAATGCTCATATTTATGGATCAGGCCAACAGTCAGTGCCTGGTGCAGGGCAAGGCCTTGAATGAGACATGGCAGCTCCGGCTTCCTGCTACCCACCAGCTCTCATAAGTTCAGCAGAAACTGCCCTTGGTCAGTCATTGCCAATACCGAGATCCCATCCCATGGCCCTGGTTCTCCATGCAGTTGCGTGGTGGGAAGGGCACCACCATACCACGTGCAGCCAGGTCTTATCTATCAGGACTGAGCCTCAAGGCTCCAGAGAAGACTTAATCACAGTTAACAGGAAAGGGAGAGCTTGACGAGGGAGCGCTCTCAGTGAGTACCAAGAGGCAGACGTGGGATGTCTGCACTGAGAATGTCAGACTGAGGAGGGCTGTGGGCAACTGAGAGAACAACCCTGAGCGGAAGCCTGACGTGCGGCTGCTGGGGAAGAGTGTGTGGAGCATTAGGATGACCGAGGGATGGGTGAAGAGGAGCTAAGGGAAGGATGGTGGCCCACACCGAGGTTGCAACGAGGTTAACCAGGGGTCCGCGTGGGCGGCATTTTCTCAAAGCCATTGTGGGCTGACAGGGCCAGGTCTGAAGTCTAGTCACAGAAGGAGAGTCTTAGAGGGACCAAGCCACAGTGTCAGTACAAGTAACCCTATGGTGTCAAGGAAAACAGAGGCCCCTCTTCCCCAAAAGTGGTCCCAGTGCTCAACAGAACAAGCAGCCCCAAACCAAGCAAACCCTCAGCCTCTGAGGTGACTTTACTGCCTCCCCACAGTTAAAATCAGTTAACTGCTCCAGGGTGACTGACATTTTCTGCAGCCTCTGCGTTCTAGTTCCGCCCCCAAGTGTGGAGCCAATAGCAGAAGAGAAGAGCTGTGGGCGGAGCCAGCCTTTCCCAGAAACTTCAAGAGCCAGAGCCTAATTGCCTTGGTACAGCAGTAGTGGCTGGAAATCCTAAGACACAAGCCTGGCCCTGGAGGTGAGGCAGCCCTGCCCCAGTGCATGAGTGCTACACATCACTGGCATTTGCCTCTGGCAGATACGCATCAGACCAGATCTTGGCTTCTGGGTCCATGACCCTGCTCACCCCAGGCACGAAATATACGACTTTAGTGCTTTCACTTTCATTCTCTCAGAGAAGAATGGTCAGCTGGTGAAGGGCAGCAATACTGTCTTCTGGGTCTTTGCCCCTCGAGGACATCAGAACAGCCTCATAGGCAGAGCTTTGACCCAAGCTTCAGCCTCTTTCTCGACTTCCAGGAGTGAGGAAAACACACACCTGCGTTCATTGGGTGGTTGGTTTGCTCGGCTTTAAGCTTCTAAGACATATGTAGTTTATGACTCGGAAGAATGACATTTAAAATCCTGCAGATATTTATTGCCTTCAACCAACAAAACCAGTGCTCTTCAATGACTCTGTTTTTCTATCAGAAGTGGCTTAAGTCTACAAATGGAGCAGATAAGTCCCTAGTAAGTCACTTGGGACTCAGTTATGAGAGTGCAAAGTGCACAGTTAGTTCAAGTCCTTCTCAGAATATAGAGCTCAGCTAGGTTTCGTCACCACCACATGGGGGTTCATTTCCAACCATTTATACTACTGTTACTCTCAGACCCAAAGAATAGCACAACATATCTTAGCATGCGGTGTACATTCTGCTTCCAACAATCTACAGGTTACCACAGGAGCTCAAACACCAGATAAGACTTTCACTAGCTGTGGCGCTTTGGGGTAGTGGTTTAACTTTTGTTTCTCAACCTCAGATTCCTCATCTGTAAAAATCAATTCATAGCATAAAGAAGTTTTATGACAACTCACAATATAAATCATGGCATTAACTATACATTTCAAAACTCCAAACTAATGATGTCACTATGACCTCCAAAACAACACGGGAATTCCTGAATGAAATTATGCCTTTGATTTTAAAACTAACCCAGATTAGAAAGAAGGACAATGCCTACCAGGAAGGTTTAGATATGGGACTCTTTAAGCTACTTCAACTGGTAATATAAAAGGTAGAATATTTCTGAAGGACAATATATGTCCAAAACATAACATAAAATATTCTTTAAAAGATTGTCATCATCATTATTACTATTCTTTTTCAAAAATTTTCAAAACAGCTCAGTGGAATAAGCGCTTGCCTGGCAAGGACAAGGGCCTGAGTTCAATCCTTGGTTCTGCAAAAAAAAAAAAAAAAACTCAAAGCAAAATGTAATTTAATAAATCCAATTTACAAAATGTATTTTTTTTAAAAAATAGGTTTAAAAATACAAAATAAATGGATAGAAAGCTAGGGTATGCCCTCAGAGAGTGGGAAAAAGAAGAAGAAGAATATTGTCTATGGTTTTAGAGACAAAGAACTGCATGAGCAAACAGTTCATGCAAGATTTCTGGTTTCTCTGGCGCTATCTCCAGAAGACCAGCTTCCCACTTATCTGTTTGCAAGCTGAAGGC
>PVKA01034305.1:0-23549 GCA_004027165.1 Ctenomys sociabilis
AATTTGAGATATAGACTTGAAAGCATGCTTTTTCCTGAATTAACAGTCTTAAAGTCATATTAAAATTATTTATATACACCATAAGGTTTAAGCTAATTAAACAAAAATTCCTTAAAGTGGAAAAAATTATTGAGAGGAGTCCAACTGATGAATGAGGAGTGGCCAAACTTTTTATTCATTAATCAGGAGCTCCCAATAATCTCAAGTCTTTTAGGAGATATTTTCAATAAGTAGAGATGATTGGTTAAAAGTGTTAAGTCAAAGCAAAACAAAATATTTAAAGTCTTATCAAAATGTCATCAGGATTGTCATTTTCAATAAGTAGAGCTGATTACCCTTGACTTTTTTTTTTTTTTTTGCAGAACCAGGGATTGACCTCAGGCCCTTGTGCTTGCCAGGGAAGCGCTTATTCCACTGAGCCATCTCCCCAGCCCCAAGTAGAGATGATTGGTTAAAAGTGTTTTGTCCTCTTCTGCTTCAGTCTGCCATTGAGTGCGTGTTCTCTCCTTCTACTAGCATCATGTCTTCTCACAAGACTTTCATAATCAAACGGTTCCTGGCCAAGAAGCAAAGCAGAATCGCCCCATTCCTCAATGGATTCATATGAAGACAGGTACAACTCCAAGAGGAGACACTGGAGGACCAAGCTAGGACTGTGAGGAGCTGCACATGAGCTGCAACACATTTACCCTCTTGGGAGGTCACAAGTCAATGTCATCTTTTAATCATGGTCAAGACAATACTGAAAAAAGTTTTAAAAAATAACCATTGTCTGGACAGTGGAAAATACTTCATCAGGAATTTTATTTTTTTTCTGTGATCAGTATTAAGTCAAAAAATTTTTGAAACCTTAAAAAAATAAAAAAATAAAAGTTTTGTTACAGTAAAACAAAATATTTAAAGTATATCAAAATGTCATCAGAATTGTCTTACTACAATGTTCTATATGGTTTTGATTTCTAAATGTATAAAACTGAGCTGGGCGTGGTGGCGCATGCCTGTAATCCCAGCACTAGGGAGGCTGAGGAAGGAGGATTGTTGTGAGTTCGAGACCAGCCTGAGCTACAAAGTGAGCTTAAGGCCAGCCTGAACTGCACAGTGAGACCCTGTCTCAAAAAAAAAGAAAAAAAAAAAAAAATGTATAAAACTGTAACTTATCTGTTATCATTCTGTAGGGATTTTTATCAATGAGTAACTATAAAATGAGCTTAAAAATTATAAATTGAGCTAAAAAAAAAGAAAATGCTTATGAAACAAAAAAGGGGGAATAGTATGGGAATAGATATGAATACACCTACGTTAATGGTACAAAAAGCTTTATTCACATTAAATTTTTAAAAAATAACTGCCACACCTGCTGCAGACTATCATTGGAAAAAAAGAAATATTGAAAGAAAATTTGGGTGCCAAGTCACAAAACCTAGAAAATGAGCAAAAACAAATTATTTTGAGGAAAAAATAGTATCAACTTCTTTCTTGCTATGGTGGCTTTGTTGTCACTACTGTTAAGTGTTGAAGGCAATTTTAGTTACTGGGCTTACATTCCATATCCACCACTCAATAGAGGAGGTCACTGGTGAGACGCTACTATACCCATATATGTTCATGAAAGCTCCTGGCTACCCGGCCCTTAGGATGCCTGGGGACCCTAAACCAGCAGCACCAACAGAACAAGGAACCAAAATTCCATTTTATGAAATTAGAGTAGAAGGCTGGCCTATTTGTATTGGGAATGGAGCTCGTTGCTTAAAAGCAAGCACACGAGTCTGGTTATCTATAGTAAATAATAATACTGGGGGGTAAAGGAGGAAAAAAGGGACTTTTTCTTCTCCAAGGAAGAAATTTTAAAGGTATCGCTGCTGATGGAGCATTTTCACTGCCAGGTCTGCCACCCTGCCAGAATACCAATGTTGCTTATCTCAGTGATTGGATACATTGGGAAGTCTGTAGAGGAGAAGAAGCACCCTGGGTGTTGGTTAATACTTGCTGTGGAAGCATTGTAGATTGGAGCCCTTATGGCTCTGCCTGGACCGTGGAAGGGAAGGAGTTGATATGGAAACAGAATGGCAGTGATGATATTTATACTAGCACCAAAATGCCAATGATACAATAATGTGGCATGGAGGAGGAATGTCCTCTAGTGTCCCTCACATTTCTGGGGGATCAATTCAATATCATCTTTGGAAATTGGTTGTTAACTCAGTAAGTCATATGTCAGCATGGGAAATAATTTCCCAAGATTATTCAGGAAACACAAATCATATGTCAGCATGGAAAGGTTTTATATGGAGGAATCAATCCTCCTATAATTTACATTTAAATCCCTTCCTATATGGAAAAAACCTTCAAATTCAGAATTTTCTGCTTTTGAAAGTGAGGATGAAAGGTATGAATGATTTTTTTTCTTAAATATCACTTCAAAGTGCCACTGAGATATAGAAGTCTTGATGGACTATCCCAGGAGGTGAAAGAAAGTAAAACTGAATACTAGCTCTTCCCTGCAATCTAAAAATTTTTTCACCACAATGAATTATGGCAGCTATTGATTTTGTGTGTCCAAAAGTACCTCCAGCCCTCCTTTTCCATCAACTAAACCAATATTCCTTCACCATAAGGGGAACCATCTTAAGCCTAAGATCAAGAATCTCACATCACTAGCAAGATCTCTGCAACAGTTAACTATTGTAAAGAAGGCCAACCCAAAGGCCAAGAAACAGAGATCAGGAGAGGTAAAAGATGGGAGGAGTGGCAATATGAAGTCCTTGGTTCCTTTCATCTTGTAAGTTTAACCTTCAAATTTTATCAACTACAGAAACCAGTAAATTCTTTTTCTGTTTAAAAGAGCTGCAACTCAAAAATCCTGACCTATATTTACCTCTGGAGACAGAATGAGGTATATACATCCACCAACTTCACTGGTTTCACTTTATGGACCCTGAAAGCCTGAGTTTGCCAACAACTGCATTACCCTTAATAACTTATGATTTTAAAAAATGTGTTTTACTTTGGATGCCTTTAGATTGGTTCTGCTGCCATATATGTCACACCTAACGTCCTATTCTCATGCTATACTTTCCATTACGGGATATCTGAAAGAATCTCAGTGTACCCAACACTTCCCTAACATGGTCTTAGAATTTTTTTTTTTCGGAACTGGGGATTGAACTCAGGCCCTTGTGCTTGCCAGGGAAGCGCTTATTTCACTGAGCCAATCTCCCTGGCCCCATGTCCTAGAATTTTTAAAGCCCTAATGGAAGGTGGTATCACTTGATTTCCAATAAAAGTTGTATATATGTTATGAGTAATAAGTTAAACAATTTTCTTATTTAGAATACCAAAAAGATATAAGAGGAAGAGGAATCAACATAATATACTATAAGAAAAAATTTCAAAACTTAAAATCTAGCAAAGATATGGCCACTTCAATATAATTCAGTAGCATGTTTTCTAGTTGGTAATAACTGAAATAGCGAATCTCAAACCTACCTCCAGTAAGGCTCCAGTTTGGAAGAATTTCAAAGGCTTTTCTATTGAATAATAAAGGCTATGGTAGCTCCCTTTAGCCAGATATGCTCTGACCAGACCAACTGCTATCACCAGCCACCTAATAAAAGAGAAAAGGGCAATCAGGGAGGAAAAAAAAGATAAATAGGACTTGAGGTAACAGAGGTGGCAATAACATGCTAATGGCGACCTTAACAACTAGTGATCCTGAAGTGCTATGGTTTGAATCTGACATGTTCCTGAAAGGCCCATGTGGGAGCTGTGGAGAAGTGGTGGAACCTTACTAAAGAGGTAAGACCTTGGCCAGGCATCATACCCATAATCCCTGCACTCAGGAGGCTGAGGTAGGAATAACATTGTGAGTTCAAGGCCAGCCTGGGCTACAAAGTGAGTTCAAGGCCAGCCTAAACTGCATAGTGAGACACTGTCTCCGAAAGACCAAAAAACATGGGCCAGGGAGATGGCTCAGTGGAATAAGTGCTTCCCTGGCAAATACAACGGCCAGAGTTCAATCCCCAATTCCAAAAAAAAAAAGACCCAAAATGACACACACACACACACACACACACACACACTTTAACATTTATCCTTTTAAAACTGCAAACTTGCTTTAAAAGAATAAACTTTTAGCTTAATTTCCCAAGATTATTCAGGAAACACAAATCAATAGGTTTATTGATTTAAAAAAACAGAACAAGGAAGCACTCAGGTATAAAGCTATGAATGCTATCTTTTTTTGCTTTGCTTTTCTTAGAAATACTAGGCTATAGCTGGGTACAGTGGTGAGCACCTGTAATCCCAACAGAAGAGAGGCTGAGGTATAAAGTTTGCCATGAGTTCAGGGTAGTCTGTACTACATGATAGGTTCAAAACCATCCTGAACTATAGTGAGACCCCCGTCTCAAAAAAAAGAAAGAAAAAAAATATTAGGTTATGTCATGTTTAATTTATTAAATTCTATGTCTTCTCTGACTAAGATGTCTCCTGAATACAGTCATAGATTTACCTGATGTATAACTATGAGGAGGCAATGGTGCATGTGGTTGTTATTTCTACAAACTATCATAGAAATAGAAAGATTCATAAACAAAAAGAAAAATGAATTTGTTAATGGTATAACTGGCTCAGTCTTAGAGAAATATGTTACTGCTTTAATTTGTTAGCAGTAAATTATTATTATTATTATTTTTTTTTTTTTTTTTTTTTTTTTTGCGGAGCCAGGGATTGAACTCAGGCCCTGTTCTCCCCAGTCCCTAGCAATAAATTAGAGTATTATTCTATATCCACAATCCCAAATTATCTTCCTGGTTTCAGACAGTACTCCGTATCCTCTACTTCATTCTCTGTTCATTAACAACTAATACTTCTTCCCCACTGAATCTTAAAATCCATCTCCAGTGCAATGTGCTTATCAATGCCCTTGTTAGGATAACAATTTTATATGTCAAACGCACAGCTTCTCGAAAGTTCTTTAAAAAAACTAATCTATGTGACCATTTATGTGATAGAAAACTTGAGTCTCTGTCTTCACTAGCCTTTGAGTCAAGAGAAACAGGTTCCAGATTCACAATGTCTACTTAACAGGCTGTATGATCTCAAGCAAATCGCAACTTCTCTGAGCCATTTCCACCGAGCCATCTCCCTGGCCCTTCTCTGAGCCATTTCAACATCAATGATTTCTAATACAAGCAATAAGCCTGTGTACCTCACAGAATTTTTTTCATGAAAAACGCAAGGTGCTTAACTGTTTAAATGTATCAACATTTGTATAAATATATACACTATATATATGTATTACATATATTTTAGTATGTACTTGTCAGCATCTTAGGTCACATAAGGGGGTTTAGCTGGAATGCATGGATGGAGGGAAGATTTTTCAATGTAAGACCTTGAATTTTGCCACTGTATTACCTTAAAAATAAATTAATCACTATACAGTTCTCTAAACTTTTGTGTGCTTGAATTTTTGTAATAAAATGTCAGAGAAATTATTTTTACAAATACATTTCACCAATTCATGACAAATGGTCTGATCTTCTGAACTTTCTCCACAAAACATAAGATCAAAGAATTACAGAGCACGAAGAACCTTGAAAATTAGCAGAACTCCTCAGTTCTTTTTTTTTTTTTTTTTTTGTCTTTTTGAGACAGGGTCTCACTATGCAGTTCAGGCTGGCCTTAAGCTCAGTTTGTAGCTCAGGCTGGTCTCGAACTCACAACAATCCTCCTGCCTCAGCCTCCCAAGTGCTGGGATTACAGGCCTGCGCCACCACGCCCGGCTGAACTCCTCAGTTCTTACAGATGAAAAAAATAGAGGCCCGGAGAAAGCAGCCGATGTATGCAGTCGCAGGGCCAGTTGAGTGTCAGAACTACAGCTAAAACCCTGTAGCCAGAGGGCGAGCTGAGGTGAGTCAGAAGGAGCCAAACAGCTTGGAGGGTCTCTCCCCGGCTCCCAGGAACTCGCCCTCCCACTCCCTGGTTTTTGCCCCTCCCCACCCCTGGTTTTTGGCCCTCCCCAGCTCCAATCCTGCCTGAAAACTCAACTCAACGAAAGCTCGTGTTGCTGACCCAAAACTTTCCTAAGCCGTTCCGATTCAAGCTCAGCCCCGATTTCGAAAACAGCCGCCTAAATGAATGGTCACGCCGCCCGCGCTTCCGGCGCTGGACAGCTCGCGCGGCGTCCGGCCGCGCCGCTCTGCAGCGCACCTGTGGCCGGCCCGCGCGGCTCGCGAGGCCTCCAGCCCTCAAAGCCCCATCTCCGCCCGACTCGCGAAGCCGGTGGCCCGCACGCACGCAGACGGGTCCCGCGCTCCGGCCGCCGGGGATGCCCCGCACGCGCCGGGCCGTGCCGCCGGCCGCAGAGCGCCCTCCCCGCCTCCGAGCCGCAGCCTCACCCCGCCGTCATCACCACATTGTAGATGACCAGGTACGCCGTGGCCAGAGGCCCCGGGCCCTTCTTCCTCCGCGTGCCACTGCCTTCGCTGGGCCCAGCCCGGCCCCCGCTACCCCCATTCCCTTTAGTCGCTGTAGTGGCCGCCGCTGCCGCCATGTCGAGCGTGCGCAGCCCGCTATCCCTCCGCGAGCACGACCCGCTGGACTTGGCCGGACGAAGGGGCGGAGGGAGGGACGAGGGAGAGGCGGGGCCGGGGCGCGGGCGGAGCCGGGACACCGCCCACGGGGCCGCCATTTTGGGTGAGGGCAAAGACACTTCTGGCGCTCCCGCCCCTCGGCTTGTCTCGGTCACTGCCGCCATCTTGGATCAGGGTACTCTCCTCGCGCGCGCCCCGTAACCAGCTCCAGCGCCATCTTGGGGGTAGGTCAATGTGGACCTTCGCCTGAGTCTCCTGGCTCGCTGTTCAGTTGGTGGGCTGTTGGGTCGTCTCTGGCGGTTCGTTGGCGCAAAACGCTTCTCTTCTCCCTGTTGGCTTATCTTCCTCCTGTATAAGTAGCCTGCCATCTTGCTTCAGGGTAACTGAGGCCCACTGGGTTTCTCATTCATACCAGGGAACAAGGTTTATATTTTTGTCTTTTGAGACAGGATTTCATTATGAAGTTCAAACTGGCCTTGAACTCGTTTTGTAGCTCAGGCTGGCCTCCAACATCCAGCAATTGCTTCAACCCCCAGAGTGCTGGGATTACAGGTGTGCACCAGCACTCAGGCTATTGTACTTCTTAACCAGTAGGCAGGTTGTGGACGCGGCTTCAGAAGGTTTTTTTTCTGCATTTTGATTTCAATTCCAAGTAGTGAACAGTTGAAGAAGCTATTCTGGCCTGACATCGAAAGTTTCATTTGAGACGTGGTGTGCAATGCAATCATTCATGGCTGGGTGGTGGCCATGTGGTTGGCTTGGCCAGTGGAGGAACTAGGTAAGAGGTGAGGGAAAGTATGACCACAGTGGCCAAAAGTAAAGAGACTTTGGCTTAGATGAAAAACCCACTCCCCAGGGAAACAATTTTAGTAAATACTTCTAACTACCTCACCTGACTTTCCGATCATTTCTTTGTTGTACAGGCTTATTTACAAAGCTCCCTGCCATTAATTTTCATATCATTAAACATCTTCTTAAAAGAATTACTGTTTAGACAGGTTTGGTGATGCAGGCCTGTAATCCCAGCACTTGGGAGGCAGAGGCAGGAGGATCATTGTGCACTTGGCACCACCCTGCTACGAAGTGAGCTTAAGGCTGGCCTGAACTGCATAGCAAAATTCTAAAAATAAATAATAAAAAATTACCTTTCAAAGTTTAAAATATCATTTAACTATCGTATAAAATACTTATGTATTCATTTAAATAAGTGTTTGTGAAGCAACATGGTTACTGTGGGGTTTACCTTAAATGAGAAAAGTTTTCAGTCTCCAAGATACATGGAGCCAGAGGAAAATAAAATTGTATTGAAGAAAAGTCTAAATAAAGCTTGTACTTTTACTTGTTCTTAGTTGACTTAAAAATTATCAAATTTGAAGCTGGGGAGATAGCTCAGTAGTCTAGATGCCTTTCTGGCAAGCTCAAGAACTCTGTTCAATCCCTGGTACCCCATACCGTGCTGGCCCTGGAACTCCAAGCGTGCAGTGCCAGACCAAAACCAGGCATGGTGGTGTGTGCTTCTAATCACAGCACTGGGGAGCCTGAGACAGGAGGATCATTATGAGACCAAGCTGCGTAGCAAGACCCTGTACAATAAATAATTATAAACAAGGTTTATGACAGTAATAATGTAGGCACCTGAGTTGGAAATATAGGCAAAAATAAAAATTAAAAGAAGAAATATTGTAGGCAGACAGGGCTATGTCCTCAAGATGATGTGGGAGACAAGGTGACCTTGCAACTTAGGAAGAAATAGACATTCCCTCTGTGGACCACACCTCAAGACAAAAAAGTAAACAAATGCAGCCACATACTTCCCTAGGCATGGGGATCAGGAGTTGGTATTCTAAATAGGTATCAATTACCTTGAAAGAGCCAGAGATAGTCACTAACCTAACCCCCAACAGGAAGAGCCTCTGTTCCTATTCATGCCCCATTGCTATGTGACTTGCTTCCCCATTTGATCCTGATTTAATCAATTTTATCTGAGCAATTATACTTGTAGTCTTTTTGGTTTTGTTCCCCCTCATGTGCAAGTTTCCATGTTCTCCACCTTAGACTCACTTCACCACATTGTTTTACTATATAAAAATCACTAGAAACAACAGATTCCCAGAGCAACCCACTTCAGTCCCCCTTCTGTCTCCCAAACTGAAGCTTTCTTTACCCCAGTTAAATATATCTGCTCTTAACCTCCACTGTTTCTGAAATTCATTCTTTGGTTTTAGAGAACATGAATTTAATTTAACCCAGGTTCTTTCAGGTTGGGAGTTTATTTCCCCAATATCAATAGTTGTGCTGTAGGCAGCTGAATTAGATGGAAATATTCTAGGCAGTCAGACGGGCCAGGCCCTCGTGGAGACAAGATGGAAGAGACAGACACTCCCACATGGGCCACACCTCAAGACAAAAGAGAAAACAAATACAGCTACATACTTCCCTAGGGATGGGCATCAGGGATTGATATTCTACATAGGGTATCAATCACCTTTTAAGAGCCCAATGAGTCACTCAACGCCCAATGGGAAGAGACCCTGTCCCGTATTCCTGCCCACCTGCTATGTGACTTGCTTTCCTGTTTGGTACTGGATTTGATCAATTTTACCTGAGCAATGGTGCTTGCAATATCATTGGATGACTATAGTTTTGTCCCACCTCATTCCCACCTAAGTAAGTTCCCATGTTCTCCTCCACCTTAGACCTGCCTCGCTGCATGGTTTTCCTCTATAACAATCCCTGAAAGAGAAACTTTCCTGGGGAACACCCACTCAGGACAGGAGCTTTCTTTCTCTCAATAAATACATTCTGCTTATAACCTCCGTTTGTTCCTAAAAGTCATTCTTCGGTTTTAGAGAATACAAACTCATCCCAGGTACCTTTTAGGTTGGGAGATCAGTTTTTCTCCCTGTGTCATTTGGAGGTTCCCTGTATCAGTTGCCTAGGTTACTTTTCAGTGACTTGAAGTTTGCTTTTGCTGCAAACATCGACTTTTCACTTGGGTCTGAGATATTCAATAGGGTGACTGGAGAAGGATGAAAAGGTCTGACATTTTTTCTTTATAGTTTATCTCCTTTGTTTTTTTTTTTTTTTGTTTTGTTTTGTTTTTTGTCTTTTTGAGACAGGGTCTCACTATGCAGTTCAGGCTGGCCTTAAGCTCACTTTGTAGCTCAGGCTGGTCTCGAACTCACAACAATCCTCCTGCCTCAGCCTCCCGAGTGCTGGGATTACAGGCATGCGCCACCACGCCCGGCTAGTTTATCTCCTTTGCAGCCTTAACTTTTGGGCCAAAAATACAACCAGCCACCATGACCCTAAATACCAGATTGTGAAAAGAAGGAAGATCTTTGCTTATCCTATACCATATATGAATATGTTTGTTCTGTTTTAGTCTGTCTGTCTTCCTTATTATTCTGATATTATCTGTAATTTCTCTCTCTTTGCTGACTTGCAAACAATAGATCTGTTTGATTTTCTTTTTTGAATAATTCTTTTTTTAATGTATTTAGTACAGGGTCTCACTAGACAGATGGGACTCAGAGTGATCCTCCTGTGTTCAGCCTCCCAAATACTGGGATTATGGGGGCACGCCACCACTCCCAGTCTCAGTCACTGTCACAGCGTTCCCTGGGGTCAGGGGACACAGCACTCCAGGGATCATCAACCCCTGGTCTATGCATCTGCCTAAGGAGGCGCTTTAATCCACTGAGCTAGCTGGCTTGCCCTTCTTTTCTATTCATTAGTCACTGAGTAAACTTTTTCTTCTCCTATCATTTGGTCTTTGAAGTTGCTGGGTTTAACAACAGTAGCAAAATCCAACCCCTTTCTTGGTTATAGTAGTAGTTAGTGGAAAGCAGTACCAGGAAATTATGACAATAATCTAGGTATAAATCGGTTTGGGCCAGAGTAGTAACAATTAAAATGAAGAAAAATCAAATTTGGGAACTATTTTAAAACTCAAGATTTGTGGATATAGTAGTATATGTATGTGGAAGATACAAGAAGTACTCAGACAACTTGGAAGAATGAATTGTAGAAGCAACCATTCCCCCTCTTCCTCAGTCTCTCTTTTTTTCTTTTTAAAGTTTATCTTTTCAAGTGAAATAAATTGGACACATATGTGTAAATACCACATTTTCTCTCTGGTATGAGGAGCTGAAAGTGTAAATAATGCCCAAAGTGTATGTTAGGTATTGTGAAATAGGAAGAAAATGTTAAAGGGTGTGAGAACAAGGGAGGCAGAAGAGGGAAAAGAAGGAAGGGAAAAAGTAAAAGAAAGCAAGAAAAGAAGGAAGAAAATGGAAACAAAAACTTTTGTAAATGGGAAGAATAAGGAAGCTTGTAGGGAGGGAAGGGGAACTGGAAAAAAGTTGTATCATTTACAGGTACAAATTACGATGAGTATGATCAGTATATACATCTAAAACATATCAGTAAAATCTGAAGAAAAGATTTTTTTCAAAATTAGTTCGTATTTGTCATATCTAATGAGAACATTCATCATATGAATGTAGGGTGTTGATAACAGCTGAGCTGAGGACACCGAGTACCCCAGGTGAACAGGTGTTTCAGCCCCAAGAACATGGGCATGAGAGGCAAGCTAGTTGTTAGACAAAGGGGTTTCTTTCACCTGACATCAACTTGCTAAGTGTATAAGTAAAAGTAGTGCAGTGGTTGAGCAGGTCTTTTTCTCCCAGCTGGAGAGAGGGCTCCACCAGACCTCTGCTTTCTGTCTCTCATCTTAATTTCTCCATCCTCTTCCTATCCCACACCTTCCTGAAATTTTCAGAGCTGTACGGGACTTGGCAGTAGGAAATCTGTACCTGTACTTAATGCATCTTAATTTGAGGAAGCAATTTTTGAATGCAGAAACCAGGAATTTTGTATGTGTTGAGTCTGAACTCCTTTTTGGACCCTGAAGTAGTGGCTGAGTAGACAGACACTGAGGTTCCTGGAGGAAGCATAGTCTAGAGGTAGAGAGCACCAGCATGGGGGTGGTATTTGAAACCATGAGACCTGCAGAGATTAAAAGAGGTAGTAACTAAACAGTTGTTGAGATTCCATCCTTTACAGTTCTGAGATTGTATGGAGTTCCTATTGCTTTATTTTCCTGTGTTCTTTAAAGAGCAAGTTGGTGGACCAAATTTTCAGGCTGTGATTATAGGGGGATAATAGGTTTTTGCCAAAAAAAAGAAATAGAACATTTTGGAAAAAAAAAAAAAAAATCACCCAAAGGATTTTATTTATTTAACTGTCCCCCCCCACACCAGTATAATCTACTTAATGGGAAAATAGAAGGCAGGAATACATAAAACTCTATTCAGTTAGAAACCGATTTATAACTTAATATACCTTCTTGCATTTAGGCCCAACCCTATTCTTTCTATACAGTACAGAGTGACCTTTTCCAAACACATCTTTTCTCATGTCTACTGCTTCCCCCATCCTATCCCTTTAAGGCATGTAAATGGATTGTAATGACACTTAAAATGCAAAATATTTAATGTAGCCTATAATAATTTGCCTCTTGGTCCTCTCTACCCTGCTATCCTAGCTGTAAGAGCTTTATCCTGAGTTTTATAGTAAGCAAGGTTCCTGTCTGCCATTGCATTGTGAATATGCTGCTGACATTCATCTAGGCACTCTTTTTTTTTTTTTTTTTTTGGTGGAACCGGGGATTGAACTCAGGCCCTTGGGCTTGCCAGGAAAGTGCTTATTCTCCTGAGCTATCTTTCTAGCCCCCATCTAGGCATTCTTGAGTGTGGCCTAGAATGGTTTGTAGTCTAGCCTATCTTCTGATCTAGATTCCACCCCTTGTTCATAAAAAGTTGCCCTGATTTCTGGAACGAATCATTTTCTTCGCTATGAACAGCAACAACTTCTCATGACATGTGCCATAGTTGTTTTGTACTTATTCTGCTGTCATTTCTGTTTACTACTATACTACAGATTTTGTAAGATAGGGACAGTAATATTATCTTGGTGGTGCTGACTTGTTAAATTTGCTTATATGCTTCCTGTTTAATCCTGACACACTACCTGAAAACATGATACTATCTGGTTCAATCACGGCTTCACTAGTAAAAGTAGTACAAAACTCAAAATTTTAGTGGAGACAAGGTCTCACTAAGTCACTAAGTTGCCTAGGCTGGCCTTGTACTTGAGATCCTCCTGTCTTGGGCTTTCAGAGTCCTTGATCTATAGGTGTGCCTCACCACACCTGGCTCTTGCTAGGACTGTAAAACATGAAGTGTAATCTATCATTCTTTCCAGTTTAGAAAGATTATTGATAGACATGAGAAGGAATATGTATTTTTGAAGCATTGAGTCTTGGTTACAGTCTCTGAGGCATTGTACCTGCTACTTTTCCTTCAATTTCATGAGTTACCTCGTTATTTTTTTTTCCAGTCTATGAGTCGTTGAATTATTTTTGCTTAAACTGGCAGTCTGAAAACAAAATTTTGTTCAAACAAAATTCCTGGAATATAATGTCATTAGTTTAGTTTACATTATATGTTCATCACTGAGCCAACTTTTGTGGCCAAAATAATAAAATATGCTGATTTGCTATGTGTTTGTCCTATCCCCTATGGTACAAACTGAGTTTAGGTGAATATGTACATAGTTCTTTTTTTACTAGAAGTGGGTTATTGCCAAAAGAAGGGGATGAATATTGGGTAGGTTGAAAGATGGCTCCTCAAGAGATATAGATATGAAATATCTGCAACCTGTGTATGTTACCATGTTTAGAAAAGAGGTCCTTGCAGGTGTATGTAAATTAATGCTCTTGTGCTGAGAAGATAACAGTGGACTATCCAGATGGACTCTAAATACAGTCACACATATTGTAGTAAAATAGGTACACTAAAGAGAAACAGAAGCACAGGTACATATGTAGGAGACTATTTAGCCATCAAGGCAGAGAATTGGAATGATGTAACCACATGCCCAGATGCAGACAACAGTCAGAATCTGGAAAATGGATTTCCTCTTAGAGTGCCTGACAATGGCTCCCTGCTTATAGCTTGATTTCAGAGAATTGTGAGAACAAATTTGTTTTGAGTCACTTGGTTTGTGGCAGTTTTTGTAGCAGAAATCTAATAAGGCAGGTAACAACCAAAGGTGACAAATGTTTACTGTCTGCTTCTGAGAATCTTAGAGCCCAATTTGGGGAATGGCTGCATTCAAAGACCAACTGAAGATAATAAACACATTAGAGGCACCTAAGAGAGATCTAAGTGAGCAGAGACCTCATTAAGGCGTCACAACATTCTGAGCATTTTAATAAGGCTGTCATTCCAAGAGAGCAGACAAGTCAGGAAAAGCTTCCTGAAGAAGTGTTGAGCATCATCATAACAAGAGTGACCAGGTATTATGGGAAGACAGAGAATTATTATACGACATTAGAGGTAAGAAAGGCTAATCAAGCCTGTAATCCCAGCACTAGGGAGGCTGAGGCAGGAGGATTGTTGTGAGTTCGAGACCAGCCTGAGCTACAAAGTGAGCTTAAGGCCAGCCTGAACTGCACAGTGAGACCCTGTCTCAAAAAAAAAAAAAAAAAAAAAAAAGGCTAATCAAGGTAGGACAGCAAAAATGAGGTTTTTATTCATTTGTTTTTTTTTTTAATGTGTTTAGTGCAGGGTCTACAGGATTTCACTACATAGGTTGGAATTCTCATAGTTATCCTCCTATTTTCAAGCTCCCAAGTGATGGGATTACTTGTGCTCACCACCACACCCAGTCACAATCACCAGCTGAGCATGCCCCAGGGACAGGGGGATTGAACCTACATTCTGCCTAAGCACGCACTTTATTTTGCTATCTGGCCAGCCTTAAAAATGAGTTTAATAGGTAAGCCTTAAGTGCTAAGTTAATTTAAATTTGAACTAAGACATGAAAATAAAGCACTACAGACTTTTTTTTTTTTTTTTTACAGACTCCTAATTATATGTTGGAAGTATAGTCTGAAAAGAGAAAACAACTTACAATTATCACTGTCCTAGTAGCTCTGTAGCAAAGTACCACAAATTTAGTGTTTTAAATAACATGAGCTTTCCCCCTTATAGTTCTGGTGGACAGAAATCCAAAATTAACCCTCTCCCTCCTCTCCTCTCTCTCTCTCTCTCTCCTCGCGAGAGCTGGGATTATCGATGTGTGCCACCATACCCAGACAAAATTATTCTTATGGTGACAAAAATCAGTGTGCCCGCAGGGCTGGTTTCTTCTGGAAGCTCCTAGAGGGAATCAGGTCCTTACGTCGTTCAGCTTCTGGAAGAAGCCAGCCATTCCTTGTGCTTCACCACTCCAGTCTCTGCTCCTGTTGTTGGATTTCCTTCTCTGACTTGGTTCTGTACCCTCTCCCACTATGGTCATCTGGGATAATCTTCCCATCTGAAGACTTAAGTCACATCAGCAGCATTCTGGGGATTAAGACATGCGAGGTAAAGGGACATTATTAAACCTACATTTCCTTACCAAAAAACAAAACACCAACCCCATCAAAGACTTGAAAAATGACAAGCATCGTTTTTAATACCATTGCTGAATTTGCAAGAGAGTAAGAACTGTCACAGTGGTGGAAGCCACAAGTGGGAGGAGGGTTTGTAGTAGTGACAATAAAGTGTAGGAAACTGAAACTAAATAATGATCAGGTAGTAAAAGCAAGAGCAGGGTTGCTCTGAGGGCAAAGGGTGCTACTGGTTCTGGAACAGATCTAGGCCTGGAGCTCTCAGCAACATGAGAAAACTTAAGAGAGTCCTAAGATTCCTGAAGGGTACACCAATAAGATCCGCATTTTACATGATTTTTGGTGGAGCCATGTAAAAATCCTTCTGGAAGAAAACATCCCAAATATAGGTCATTTAAATTTCCATTGATTAATTCAATAAAATATAAGCTCACAATCTAAAAACAAGTTGTACAGAAAGAAAAGCTACCATGAGTCAGCACAAATAACAGAAAAATGATTTGGTCACAGGAAACCTTATATATTAGAATTATCAAGATACAGAATATAATATAAGCATGTATAAAATATTTAAGGAAAGACAAAATATAATGTATGTTCACACAAACCATGCACCTGCATGTTTATGGCAGTTTTGTTTACAACTGATAAAATTTGGAAGGAACCAAAATGATCTTCAACAAACAGCATTACATTCAGATAATGCTATACAGTGATAAAAGGAAATGAGTGATCAAGCAATTGAAAGACACAGAGGAAACTTAAATACATGTGTTAAGTGAAAAACGCCAGGACCAGAGAGATGGCTCAGTGGAATAAGAGCTTCCCTGACAAGCGCAAGGACCTGAGTTCAATCCCGGTTCCACCAAAAAAAAAAAAAAAAAAAAAAAAAAAAAAGCCAATGGAAAAGACTAGATACAGTGTGACTCTAACTATATGATACTCTTCAACTTTTTTTTTTTTTTTTGGCGGAACCAGGGATTGAACTCAGGCCCTTATGCTTGCCACACAAGCACTTATTCTACTGAGCCATCTACCCGGCCCCTTGGATGCCATCATCTTAAGAATGGGTTAGTTGCTGTGAGAGTGAGCTTATTGTAAACTCAATATACTTCTTGAGGTTTTTCTGTCTCAGTGTGTTTGCTTGAGCTCCCACCATATTATCCTGCTGCATGAAGGTCTTCATCAGGTACATCTACTGTGTCTTGGACTTCCCAGCCACCAGAACTATGAGCCGAATAAACTCCCATTGTTTATAATTTAGTCACACTCAGGTATTCTATTATAGCAGCACAAAATGAGCTATGACAAACCTACAGAGAAGATTAAAAGATCAGTACTTACCATGGTTTGTGAGAAGCAGAGGTAGAATGGCTAAGTGAAACACATGAGCATTTTATCACACTGACTCTATTGTACATGATCTGTAATGGCATTGTGTATTTGGCTCATATGTACAACAAACAAGATACTATTGAAATGACCAGGTAGATTTGAAAGGTTCTTGTATAGTTTACAAGAATGATAAGGGTACTAATTGATGTTAAGCTTTATTAAGTTGTTTATTTCAAGACCAAGTCTTGTTTTTTGGGTTTTTTTCGTGGAACTGGGGATTGAACTCAGGCCCTTGCGCTTGCCAGGTAAGCGCTTATTCCACTGAGCCATCTCCCCAGCCCCTCCAAGCTTTATTAAGTTGTAGTCTGTGTTTACCACTAATAAATCAAAATGTGAAATTTCTAGACAAATGGCAGGGAATAAGAATTAGAATGATTTAAAAAATTATAAATCTGAAAAAGATAGAGAGGAGGCAAAAAAAAAAATTAAAGAATAAAAGAAACAGAACAAACCAATATTGTCAAAATGGCCATACTTCCATACACAGATTTAATACAATCTCAATCAAAATACCAAGCAGCATTCCTCACAGAATTAGACAAAACAGTTTTAAAATTAAAATAAGATTAATAGTGCTTGCTTTGACAGCATGTATACATATAAGATTAAGCTAATCTGATGCTGGCCAAAAAAAGGGGGGTGAAGGACAAGGGGGAAAAAAAGAATTGAAATGTGTTATGTCCACATAGCAATTTGTTTTGGTTTGTGTCTAGTTATTTCTCCAAATCCTCATGCAGTCATGGGGTGGACTCACTGGATTATGGGTGTGAGTGCTGTTGGGATTATGGGTATGACTACTACACCCAGTCTGGGGCAGGCAGCCTGAATGCATCGTAAGGGAGACAGACTTCTTGTAGCCATTGGTGCCTCTGCTCCTGCCCTTTGTGCTTGCTGCTTTCTATCACTATGAACTGCTGCCCTCTGCCATGTGCCAGTCTGCTTTGGAGCCAGCTTAGTATAAACTGAAACCTTCAGTAACTGTGAGCCAAGTAAACCTTTCCTTCCTTCATTTTGAGTATTGGTTGTTTGTCACGTCAATGAGAGAAGAGTAACTGATGTGCAATTCCCTATAATGAATGTAATCATATATAGTACAAACATGTACCAATAAAAAATTAAACATGTTTTATTTTTATTTTTTAATTTAAACAGAGGCCGGGGAGACGGCTCAGTGGAATAAACACTTCCCTGGCAAGTGCAAGGGCCTGAGTTCAATCCCCAGCTCTGAAAAAAAAAAATTAAACATTTTTAAAAAATTCATATGGAACTAGACCCAGAATAGTAAAAGCATTCCTGAGCAATAAGAACAAAGCAAGAAGCATCACAATACTGAACTTGAAATTACATTACAAAAGTTAAGTGATGAAAGGATACAGAGACAAGCCAAAAGTATGCACTGTAGGAAAGATTGCCTCTTGTGTATTGACAACTAGCGGTCAACTTGTAAACATCCAGCTGATATGAATCAGTGTGGTGCTAGGTGTGGAGGGCTCACCTGAGGATTGTTGCCAACAACATAAAAAAGGAGAACTGGAGCCAGAAGAAGAGAGGCTGTTGTCTCTCCTAGAGGAGCTTATCGTGGATGTGAGCTCGGCTATCATTGTCAGAGGTCTCGGGACCTTGTTGTCACTGAGCATGGCTATCCTTCACTTTGGAGGAGCTGTGGTCCTTTCTTTGAACATCACCTCCTGGCTCTGGAGGGGAATAAGGTGCACTGCTCAGTCTTCTGGAGATGCTTGTCAGGCTGCCTTTTCTGAAATGTGCTTAGCTGTTCTCATTGTCAGAAGAGCTTGGGGCCTCATCATTGCTGAAGGTGGCTGTGGTGCTTTTAGGGGGAGCTCTGGTCCTCACTTTGAGTGTCTTTCCTGGCTCCAGAGCAGATCCCTCAGCCCGCTGGCACAGATTCTTCACCCTGCTGGTGCAGACTTTCTAGCTTCCACCACTGACCTTTGGGTCTTCCCAGTGCAGATCTGTGAGACAGACTTGCATTAGACATTGTTGTGGGTTCTAGGCCTCTGGTTGGACTCATGGGGGGGCGGGCATTGTCGTGGGCTTTAGTTGGACTCATGCAAGACATTGCCATGGGATCCAGGCCCTCAGTGGGGTTCTTTGGGTGTGTGATGTGTGGACAGATTTCCTGTACTCTTTTGTACTTGACTATTTGAGTGGGTATTATAAAATAATCATATAAATTGTGTGTTCTGTATTAAATTGTTTCCCTTGTAAACCCTAACTACAACACCTCTATAATAAATGGTGCTGGGAAAACTGACTACCCACCTGCAGAAGATTGGATCCAAACCCATATCTCTTACCATATACTAACTAAAGCCAAAATGGTGGAAAAATCTACATGTTAAAATAGAAACACTGAATCTCCTGGAAGATAAAATATGTAAAACTTTTGAAGACATAGGTGTAGGCAGGGACTTTCTGAACATAACCTCAGTTGCATAGGAAATAACATTAAGAATCAATAGAAGGGATTCTGTTAAAAATTAAAAGGCTTCTGGATAGCAAAGGAGACAACCAACAGAGTGAAGAGACAACTTACAGAATGGGAAAAAGTTTCCAGCTATTCCTTGGGCCAAAGACTAATATCTAGTATACACAAAGAACTAAATAAAATTAGTTCTCCAGTATAAGTGACCAGTGAAAAATGGGCAATTGAAATGAATGGATGCTTCTCAAAAGTACGAAAGGCTCAAAAATATCTGAAACAATGTCCAGTATCTCTGGCCACTTCAGAAATACAAATTAAAGCAACAGTGAGATTCCATCTTACACCAGAAATAATGGTGATTTTTTTTTTTATGTATTTAGTACAGAGACTACAGAGTCTCACTACACAGATCAGACTCCTAGTGATTCAGCCTCACAAACATGGGATTACGGGGTGCTCCACCATGCCCAGTTTCAGTTGCCTGTCAGGGCACCCCAGGGTTGGGTCTGGCACAAATGATGATTATCAAGAAATCAAAAATAAAATAATAACAAATTCTGGAGAAATTTTAGAGGGATAGGAACTCTTCTATATTATTGATGGGCATATAAACTAGTATAAAAATTATAGAAATCAATGTGATGATCTTTCAAAAAATTAAATATAGAAATTCCTTTTGATCCAGCTATTTCCCTTCTACATATCTTTCTGAAAGAGTTAAATACATTCTAGTATAGTAATACATGCATACCCATGTTTAGAGCAGCACAATTCATAATAGTTAAATCTAGAAAGTGGCCTGTATGCCCATGAACAGATGAATAGATTAAGAAAATGTTGTATTAGCCGGGCGTGGTGGTGCAGGCCTGTAATCCCAGCACTTGGGAGGCTGAGGCAGGAGGATTGCTGTGAGTTCGAGACCAGCCTGAACTACAAAGTGAGCGTAAGGCCAGCCTGAACTGCATAGTGAGACCTGTCTCAAAAAGACAAAAAAAAAAAAAAAAAAAAAAAAAAAAAAAAAAAAAAAAAAAAAGTGAAAGAAGGAGGGTCAATCGGAGGGGCACATTACTATTGAAGAAGGACAGAAAAAGTCACATTTCTCACTGTTGAACTTGGAGGGAGGGGGGGCCTCCAGAATCTAGGGAAAAGAGGGAAATTAATCCTCCTTTTGATTTTAGTTTAGGAAGACCAGTGTCAGACTTCTGACCTATGGAACCAATATAACAAATATGTGCATTTGAAGCTATTAACTCTGTTTTTTCTTTCCTTTTTTTTTTTTTGGCAGAAGCGGGGATTTTTTTTTTTTTTTTTTTTTTTTTGAGGAACCAAGAATTGAACTCAGGCCTTTGTGCTTGCCAGGCAAGCACAAGCACTTATTCTACTGAGCCATCTCCCCAGCCCTCTGTAGTTTTTTGTTGCAGCATCATTTTTGAATTGCTGAAACTAGTATATCAATATTAATATTAGTCAGAAAGCATTGCTAGAGGTAAAGAAAAAATCTTTCCTGTTGATGAAAAGTTCCATTTTTCTGGAAAACAATGTTTTGGGCATGTATAAATAATGATGTGGCCTCTGTTCTAATGTTCCACTTCTACATAGAGAATTATAAAACATTGTTAAATGACCTTAAAGAAGACTTAAATAAATGGAAAGTTAAAGAGTTGGCTTACTGAGTCAATATGGCAAAGATGGCATTCTCTGCAAATTAATTCATAAGCTGCATGTAGTACCAATAAAAATTTCATTAGCTTTTATTGTTTTTATTTTTATGAAACTTGTGAAGTACATTCAACATTTTGCATGGAAATGTAAAAGTCTAGCAATTGCCTAGACATTGGGAAAAGTTGCTTTAGAAGATATTAAGATTATAAATTATAGTAATTCAAACAACATAAATCTCTTTAAAAGAGACCAGCAGAACAGAGCAGAGGGCCCAGAAACACACTTACTCAGACACTGTATTAGCTTTCCTTGCATTGGAAGAAAACATCTGACACCCACAATTTAAATGTGGAAAGGTTTTTTGTTTTTTTTTTAGCACATGGTTTCAGGGGATGCAGTTCATAGTTGTCTGGCTCCAAGGCAGAAACATCATGACAAAAGGGCCTGGTGGAACAGAGATGCTTGGTTAATGGTGGTGGGGAAACAGAGCAGGGGGAATAGATTTAGAGAGGACAGGGTTAGGACTCCATGACTCAATTAGACACCCAAAACTGTGGTACTAATCCTCTAGGCTGCTCCCAAGCCAATCTAGTTCACGGTCGAACCACAGATACTTCATATATAAGAGATATGAAATCTAGGTATGATGGTTGTTATGGTTGTCTTTAGGTGTCCCCCCAAAACCTCATGTAGTCATGGGGCAGCTTTCTAGTTTGTAATTAACTCATGATCCACTGGGATTATGGGTGATCCAAGGCTGGAATTGTGGGTGTGAGTGCTACACCCAGCCTGAGGCAGATAGCCTGAATGTAATATAAGAGGGACAGAGAGACAGCCTTCCTCTCTGTTGCCATTGTGGCTGCTACTCCTCCCTTTTGCTCTTGTTTTGCTATATTCTGTCCCCATGAACTGCTGACCTTGACCATGTGCCAGTCTGCCTTGGAGCCAGCTAAGTATGGACTGAAACCTCCAGTAACTGTGAGCTAAATAAACCTTTTTGTTGTTCTTTTTTTTTTTTTTTTTAAATGTATTTTAGGAGAGGGTCTACAGGGTCTCACTACACAGATTGGACTCATAGTGATCCTCCTGTTTTCATCTTTCCTAGCACTGGGATTAGAGGCATGTGTCACTACACCCAGTCTCACCCATTGTCTCAGTGTACCGTGGGGCTGGCATGGAATGCTGGTCATCAAACCCTGGTCACTGTGCCTGCCTGTGCAGGCACTTTATAGTCCGGGGACCTATCTGACTGGCTTTCTTTCCTTCATTTTGGGTGTGCAATCCCAATTTTGGGTGTGCAATCCCAATTTTGGAGGCTAAGCCAAAATTTTTGTTTTGTGCTGCTACAGCAGAATACCTGAGACTGACAAACTGATAAAGAATGGAGATTTATTTCTTACAGTTCTGGAGGCTGAGAAGTCCAAGTCTGTGGAGCCAGTACTACGGGAAGGCATTCTTGCTGTTGTGGGAGTGCAGGAGGGCAGACATAAGAGGAAGCCAGGGCAAGGGTTCCAAATCCTTAGGAACCCACTGTCAGCATAACTAACCCACTCCTGAGACAGTGGCAGCTATCCATCATAGGCAGAGCCCAGATGGCTTCACCACCTCAGAAAGCCTCATCTCTCAGCAACATTTCCCTGGGGATTTCGTTTCCAAGAATACCAGAGTGTTGCTATAACCAGAGCACACATGAACACCAGAGTACACATTCAAACCATGGCAGACATCATACATAGAGTCCTGCTTCAATGTGAAAGACAGAATTTCAAGCTTTTGGAAAGTAGGAGCCTATCATTAAGACTTTGTGGTAGTTGACACATTGTGTCAACTTGGGGCTTCAGCAGTTCTGGAGGTGGGGGCCCAGCCCTGTAGGTGGGCAGGGCCCCAGCTGGGGCACAATTGGGTCCACCCTGGGGCGTTGTTGGGCTGGCACTGGGGCTTGAACTGGTTTCACCCTAGGGCCATAGGCCGCCCCAGAGGCCCCAGAGTGACTTAGCACAAAAAGTGTACATAAAGGAATTGAGAAAGGCTTCCTGCTGCCCTGCCCTGCTTCCTCGGAGAAGTCCCAGTCTTCTGAGAAGCTTAATCTTCACAGTCAGCATAGAAGGAAGAAAGAGGCTTGATGGACCCCCACAGCTGTTGATCCTCTTCTGCTCTTCATTGTTTTCTGCCTCCGCGAACTGCTATCCCTTGCGTTGGAGCCAACAAAGTATGAACTGAAACCTCTACAAACTGAATTAAATAAACCTTTCTTTACTTCATTTTGAGTGTCTGGTATTTGTCCCAGAAATGAGTAAAAACTAAGGCAGACTTCAAAAGTAGAAAAGGCTTTAAAAACTAGAGAGCAAAGCCATTAGCTATAAGTCTTAGTTACTTTTCCTGTTGCTCAGACAAAATACCTCACACTCAAAATTAAAGGAGAGAAGCTTTATTTACCTCAGTTTGTAGAGTATTTAGTTCATAACTGGCTAGCTCCCAGGCAGAGTAGTTGCACAGAAGGGGTATCTCATAGTAGAGCCAGTTCATAATAGAGCCAGGAAACAGAAGACAGGAAAAGCAAGCAAGCAAGTAGCATCTTTCTGCCCCTTTTATCTTACCCAGTCTACTCTGGGTGAGTAATTCTAGTGGCCTCAGGCTTCACATTGCTCCATGAATCAGTCTCAGGGTCACACACTCTAGATCTACCCAACTCTGAAAAACCCCAACCTATGACCATGGGAGGCTTTAGGGGGACTTCTAAACACAAACTATAACGCCATAAGAGCTCGGCCAGCAATGGTGGCATATACCTGTAATCTCAGGAGTACTAGCCGGGCGTGGTGGCGCATGCCTGTAATCCCAGCACTCGGGAGGCTGAGGCAGGAGGATTGTTGTGAGTTCGAGACCAGCCTAAGCTACAAAGTGAGCTTAAGGCCAGCCTGAACTGCATAGTGAGACCCTGTCTCAAAAAGACAAAAAAAAAAAAAAAAAAAAAAAAAAAAAAAAAAAAAAA